>VUYV01000290.1:773368-817394 GCA_008711295.1 Anarhynchus alexandrinus | reverse complement strand
TCGCGGTGCAGGGGGAAGGGGGGGGGGGGGACGACAAGGGGCCGCCCCCGCCTTCTCATGCTTCTGGAGTGGGCATTATGTAAACTCGGGAGACTTCCTCCGTGGATTCAGGTATCACCAGAAGGTTTGGGTCTGAGGCAGGAGAATAAAGGAGAATCGGCATGACGTGTCCTGTTTATGGTAATGAGCGAGAAAAGAAGTGGCTTTTTTTATATTTTTTTTTTCTTCCCCTCTCGAGAAGAGCAAGTGTTAAATGGAGTTAAGAGCAGCAAGCGTTAAGCTATTAAACACGGAAATGACGGGAGGGGAAAGCACAGAGAAAAACACTGTTTATTTTTAACTGTGAAAAATGGAATTAAAGTCACTGGTAATAGTCTTGCCTAACTATTGTACAGACTACAGAGCGATTTGAGGGAAGCAGTGACAATAGGACTTTTAGGTGACTATAACTAGACGTTTCATAGTTAACCGATTTTCAAAGAAAAGGTGAAAATCAGAAAATGCGTTTGTATAAATCAGCGAGAGGCAATAGAAGAAAAACTTGTGTTGATTGTTATGAAATGTCATAAAACCTGGAAACATAAGCGTACACTCTGACCTGAAAAAACACAGACACATCTGGTGTTCTAGGCCTAAGTCCTAAAGTAGAAGTGTTGTGGATTCAAAACCACTTCTGAGTTGGCTGTGAAGAACTTGATCTTTTGTCAGTCTGTAGTCAAATGAACGTAATGGGAGGGGAAAAAAACAACCTTGCAATTATCCCTTCTCAGAGTTTACAGTGGAGAAATTCAAGTGAAATCTCGATAAACATGTTACTGTTTAATCGGAGGAGGAAAACGGCAGCACAAACACATGGCAGGATTTGGCTGCCATGAAAGGATTAAATGTACTCTCAGAGAGTTGTTTTTTTTTAAAATAGAGAGGCTTTATTATTACATGCAAAATAGTCTGTTAAAAATGCTAAGTTTAATGCGCCATACAAAGATAATAAAGGAGGTTGATGACTATAGAGCAGGTTTCTGGGAGGCACTGAGTGATTTAAGGACACGTTATTTAATACTCAACTCTGAATTTCCTGGCTTTTGTTCAGTGTTTTATGACCTTGTATTTTTAGAAGCATTTTGTATTTTCTGGTGCTTAGTGGCAGCGGGTTGGGTTTTTTTTTTCTTTTCTTATAAGATGATCATAGCTTTATGGCCATCAAGTCCTGCTGCTGGTTTGTTTTTCCTTGACTGGCTCTTTTTGCTCATGAACTGGAATTTAGAGATGAAACCTCTCTGGTCTGTAGTTACAGAAGTATATTTTCAAGCTTGCTTTGTGCTATTCCTGCCTGGTTTTCCTCACTTCTCTCCTTTGCCTTAGTGTTAATAAAATGAATTCATTACCTCGAAGAAATTACAAGAGGCTCAGCATGTTTCTGAAGTATAGGTAACATAGGAAATACTGTGTGGATACTCTACCAGAAGTTATAAAGCACAGTTAGTAGGTTATAATAGTAAAATACCTTTACTCTAGCTGTTAAATAACAGCAAGTGATGAAGGTTGAAGGGTTCCTAGATTAGCCCAGAGGACTGTGAAAGGGGGAGGTGCCAATATAACATGTATACACTTTTCTTTCTCCTAAATGGGAGTGAATGGCCTCTTAAGTGGCCTGTCTTTTTCTTCCTGGTAATTTAATGAAGGTGGTTATTAGGGCAGCCCCATGTATATGTTACCAGCCTGGCACCTGGAGTTACTAACTGGGCTAAGCAATGAATGGTATTAGGGCATTCCTACCTGAGAACTGGGGAAAAAAACCCACTGAAACATCTGCTGCCTTTTCTCTCTCCTGGATGCTTCAGCCCTAAGAATACAATAAAAGGGAAGAAAATGAGGAGTTTCAGTGAGGAGAATGAGGGAAGGTAGCAAGTGAGAATGTGTTTAGTGCTGTGAAATGTTGTTCCTACAAGTCAGTAGCACATAGAGGCCTCAAAGCATTCAAAGTATCTTCTTGTGGAATATTGGCACTTTCAGTGCTTCTGGAGTTATCTAAGTAGTCATGGAAGAACGGTAGACATTTTTGTTGAAAGAAAATTTGAATCGTGCTTTGAGCATGGATGAAGATCTGTTGTATTCTTGACCAAAATACTCAGGGAAGGGAGAGAAGACAGATCTGTCCAAAGAACCCAGTAATCAAAAGCAATTCTTACTGTTTTCCATTACTGTAGTGTAGGTACCTTGTACACTTAATCTTTCTCTGTAGATTTCTGGCTGTAGAACTGTTTTTGTGGAGTGATTTCCTCCTGTCTGTGACTGATAGGAGGCAGAAAGTGGTTAACATCGGTGCTTTCCTTCCACTCTGGATGTGTTGGGGATACTTGCCTCTGGAAAAAATGGTTGAGGGGGAACAATCAGAGCAAAAGCTTTCAAAGTTGTTTTTTTTCATATGAGTAGCTTCGTAATTTTAATGTGCTGATGTATTGTGAGCAGTGATATTTTTGTTTCATTGGTTTGTGAGAGGAATGATGGTCCTCTCTATGTAATTTTGAAGATTGCTTTCATTTTCTTGCATACCAGCGGACAACTTGTATGGAAGCATGAGCTGCAGTAGATGTCTCTTTCTACCCATGGCAGCTGTGATGCTTTGTGTACTGCATTTCTGGACCTGAAGCTTTTTGCAAGCATCCTAGAGAGTGCTTAAAAATCAAAACTGCCACAAAACCAGGCATTGATCAAGTGGTGGAGGTGTAAAGGAGTACACTCTAGCATCAGAATAACGGCTCTTTAAATTTTTTTGGGGGGGGGCAGCAAAACCAGAGGGTCTGTGTTCTTTTGTTATCTCTGAATCATAGTGTTACTTAAAAAAGAAAAGGAAAACAGACATGGGGAGGTGGTTGAAGGGCAGATGCGTTGACTGCTGTGTTGTTTACCAGACCAGGCTAATTTCTTTCTGCAGTGAACTATTCTGTTATACTTTTACAAATTCTGACTCTTGATTAGGAAGCTTTGTCAGAATCTGGATATGAAATACATACACATTGGCATCAGTCATACTGTAATATATTAAAGACTATACCCAAAGGTATTTTTGTTTGTTAAATGGACAGACGTACATTTCTGTGTTGCTGCCAGTTAGCTGTGCAAGCTGATAGAAAGCTAACGCTGTCTTAGTGACTCTTGTTCATGGTATGGGAGACAATGAAAAACAGTATCAGAAAAAAAATTGTGTCATTTCACTTAATTGTAGTATTAATAGCTCTGAGCTGTAGTTAAGTGGTAAAGAAAGCATAAAGGTTCAAACAAGTGTATGCTACATGTAAAGCAGTTACCGCACAAAATATGGAGCTATTAAGGTAAGACACCTTTAAAAATACTCCTACATATTTCTAAAATTTTCAGAATTAACATATGAATCTTGTTGAAAAACTGGGATTTCATAAGTGCTGTATGTAATATGAATGTTCCACTAGACAGGCAAGTTCAGATAATAATCTATGCTATGTACTATAAGAAGATAAAAATACAGACACAACACAGATTGTAACCATGAAAGAAACTATCTACAGAATTAGGTAAACAGAATAAATCATTAGTGCTAAAATCATGGAAAGTCCTATAGTAACTTCACTTGAGTTAGTCTTGTGACAATTGTCCAAAAAAGCTGAGGAAAGTTATGCAATTTTGAGTAAGCTGCCATTGCGTGAACTTTTTCTAATGTATCACAGGCCAGGAAATCTTAGCCAGACATTTATTTACAACGCAGTTGCCTTTGAACTGTCTCTAGTGCCAAACTAAAAACCAAACCAAAACAGAAAACTATTTTATTTTTCAGTGCAAGCTATGCATCCTGATTTGTATAACAATCAGAAGAGGATTCTACAATAATAGTTCTGTGTTGTCATACAGTGATATGAGGATGGTGTCAGTTTTTCTGGCAGAAGACACTTGAAGTGTATTCAGTACAGTACAGTATGCCTGTTTTGGACACCTCTGTAGCTCTGAGTTGTCTTGCTTTTTTAAACTGGGGAAAAAGTTGAAGTAAAATCAGTAATTTGCGTACATCTCTTTTTTTCTTGTCTCAGTGAAACTTTCCTAATGAATTAAACAGAAGATTAGGCCTTGATTATTTTATTTTTGGCAGTGTGAGCAAGTCATTGAACCACCTGTTAGAAATAACTGCAGTTCATCTTATGTAAACTTCATTTAAGGGTTTAAACTGTATTAAATGCTTAGTTTAACGCTTAGTTTTGTCTAGGTAGACACTCCTATAGACTTCTTTTGGACTATTTGGTGCATATGCATTACACGCTTAGATTGAGGTTCAAAGCTTATATTTTTGAAAGTTGAAATGGCTTCTCCAAATATGGCTTTATTTGAATTGGCTTTTTTCAAGTAGATGGAATTTAAATTCAGATTAATTTCAATTTAATTTTGCTAAAGGACTGATGATGCTACTTTTAGTAAAAATGATCAGTGTCAATGACTGATTAAAAAAATAAAGCTTTACTCCTTGAGCATGGTCGACTCATGGTTCTTAAACAGTTGTAATGAAAGCCCAATCAAAAACAATTGTGGTAATTGAATTTACCTATGATCTGGTTTACAGTGTAAAGTTCAAGCTTTGTATACCTCTTTTTCCTTCTCTGCCTTAGTGCATCTGTTTGCAGAATTCTCTTTTTAATGCTGAAAATGTTTAATTTTTAGTGTTAAATAATACATACTTTAAAAGTATTCTTTTCAATACTTTAGCTTGCAACTATGGAAAAGGTCTGTTATGGAAACATAGGGCAGTGTTCATATGACCTGCTTCAGGCGTTTGGAACCTCCTGTTGAGAAGTTCAGAGTTGCGTGTCAAAGTTCCTTTGTATTCACAAGCAAGGAAGTGGGTATTTGGGTTACCAAAGAACGTGGCAGTGCTATATAATGACAAGCTAATGGGCCATTGAGCTCAGTGTCTCATCAGTGACAGTGGCCATAAGTGAGCACCTACGGAAAAATCTAAAAACATGTTGGGTATATATGGTGCATCTGTGTTTTCTCCTCTCAGTTTCCAGCCATTTTAAGCTGAAGGACATCCTGAGCTGAAGGCGGTTAATTTCTGTTCTAGAAGCTTAGCCAGAGTCCACCCAAACACTAACATCTATAATATCCTTCGGAAAGAAATTTTGCAGTTCAACTGCCTGCTCTGTAAAGAGCCTCTTTCTTGTTTTAAAGCGGCTGATAACTAGTATCTCTTGACTCCTCATGTAATCCAACATAGCTTGGTAGTACTGAAAGTCTCACCTAGCATGTTGAGACAATGTAGAGGTATTTAGAATATTTGAAAGTAGTTAACTGCTTGATGCTGCTGAATTTGCTGCTATAGATGTAACTACAAATAAAAGCAGCATACTCAAGTAGTAAAATGGGATTCATAGGAGATTATATTAAAAGGACAGCAGTTCTAAATTTAGGGTGTCTTCTGTTTTAATGGGATGAAAGTAGTTTTGGGCACTGACTTCCCCAAGCATGTTGCTTCACCACATGAAGTGTTTGGCAATACTGGTAAGGTATCCTGTTACTTCTGCCCCTGTGTCGACCTCTTATTTGCAGTGTGACAGCTGTGTGTGGCTGGGTTGTGAACTGGATCAGGGAACTGATCTGCTGCTTAAAAAAATCTGGTAGGTTTCTTAAAGCCCGATCAGCTAATCAATCTGGCTCATGGTATGTCCTTGCAAATAGCTGCCTGAATTGGGGAGGGGGTGGGAGAAGGGGACTAGTTTCAGGAAGAGGTGCTAAGAATACCTTAAGTTGGTATTGTTTCCAAACAGTTAGATTGTGATTTTGCAAAACAGTCTGCTGGGTAATAGATGTACATTTTCAATAATATTTGGCTAGTTCCTACTACTTTAGTCTTCTGTGTGGAAGACTTGCCCAAATAAGGAGACTGACTCAGACAGAAACTACACAGATTATTGAGTGCATAGGGTAACCAAGGGAACTTCTTTGCAGTCTATTTTAAATTAAAAACCTAAGGACATTTAAAAAGACAGTATCTTTCCCTCTCCCCACACCCCTTTCTAACTAATACATCGTTTAATCAGAGCTGTCTGAATTTAAGGGATCTCTTATGAGTTTGATGTTCAGCCTATAAGGTTTTGGGTGCCTTTTAGCTGAAGGATTTCTGCATACTTAGGAATGATAATCTGATTTATAGTAGCTAAATAGTGAGCTACCATAACTTGAAATCCAAGCAAATCTATGGAAGCTCTAAGATTGTGTACTCAGTTATTACCTTGGTTGACACAGCCTGAGGAAATAACTTAAAAGTGGTGAACAATAAAACATGCATGCTGTCTTGTGTATGGAGGAGTAAATTACTGGTTTTCCTCATGTGAAACTTCTGAAAACAACATGTAGAAGGTAGGTTTTACAATATTAAGCTTATTACCTGTGAGGTGATCAAAGGATCTTTATATCAAACATTTAATAATGACATATTGAAGTGAGCAATGCATTTGCACCCAGAAAAGTAAGATAGTTGACTAGTTAGTTGCCTTAAGGTATTAACACACTGAGGTGAACTAGGTGTCTGAAAAACTTTATAGGTTCAACCTAATCTCAATGAGTGAAGAATTTGTGCTGTGCTAGCAAAGTTTTGGATGCAAATGCGGCAGTGGTGAAATGGAGAGTTCTCCTTGGCTGAGTATATGCTATTTGGTAAGAGATGGTTGGTGCTAGCTCTACAGGCAGATAAGGGTTTGGTGTTTTATCAATATTTACACTAGAGGGCTCTGTGGTTAGAGGTTCGGTAGTGTAGGTCAGCTGTGCCTGATCTTTCTGGCTGGCTATGCTGTCCTTTTCCTGCAGTTTCTTCCTTGCTGTATGACGACTTGCTGCACATGAGACATGATTAATCTGTGCCTGAGCAATAATTCCAGTGTTGATGCTACTGGAAGGAGTGGGTTTTTTTGTTTTGTTTTTTTGGCATTCGCATGCAGGTGCAGTAGGGCCTCCCTCCCTGTCTGGACTGGAGATGACAGCTGGAGTGCTGCAGTCAAGTGGTTCATACAGCACACTCAAAACAGTAACCTCTTTGCATTATGCCTCAGATTCACGTGGAGAGTGGGCATGGGATCTGCGTGAATTATTCCTACGGCAATGACAATCTGTTCCTGGTTGCCATCTTATTGAAATATCTCTTGCCAGGATCCAATATACTTTCCACTTTGCTCTCTCTTTTTTTTCTTTTTTTCTTTTCTAGAAATTTTGTAAAATTACGTTCTGTGATACCGTGTGTGACTTTCACACAGTAATGGAGGGATTTTGGTGTGCCTGGGAGAGACTGAGCTTCCTCGAACAGGTTGCTGCTGAAACAAGTCATCTGGCCAGAGGCCTGCTTCCAAGTTGCCTTCAGAACAAAGGGCTATGAAGAGGGTGACACATTCAGAAGAGTTAGTCTTAGTGGAGTGCAAGCGGCTCTCGGGTTTAGGTTGAGAATCCGTGAAGTAGACAAGAGGTGGTATTGGGCATTCTTCTTGTGGCAGAGCTGATACATGTTGAGCCTTATAAGAAAAAGGAGTAGGAGCTGCATTAGCTCAGTTGCAGGCTGTAATGCTTAATGCTGTCCTGAAATAACATTCAGAATATGGAAATGAATTATGGGTCATATGTTCTATATAATGACTGATGTTTATTCTGAAGGACGTTAGAATTAAAGTATCTTAAATAACTTGAAGGTTCAGAAGCACTAAGCGTTAGATTAAACTCTATTATATCATGTTTCAGTCTGTAAAAATGAGTAAGCCCTCTGCATTTGAGAAATTATATAGGTCTTTCAAACCCAGGTTGGCTTTTGACAACTATGTTACTGCAGTGAAACTTCTTTCTAGTTTCCCTTCAAATAATTGTGGAAACTTTGAGAGTAGTATGTCCAGAACTTCTCACAGCATGCTTAGTTGCAATGCAGGTACCTATAATGAAAACTTAATGTTGGAAGAAAATATTCTAGCATAAAAATGAGGCTGATTAGAATATTGTATATTGTTTGCTCATTACATAAGCCTTCTGTTTTGAGTAGTTGGTATGTATACCTTTGAGTCATCTTCTGCAGTTATCTAAAATACATTTTTGTTGTGTTTTGCATGCAATTGTTTTTCAGGTCATGGAAAAACTCCAAAAGATGCTGCTTCTGTTCGAGCTACACATCCTATACCTGCAGCCTGTGGCATATACTATTTCGAAGTTAAAATTGTCAGTAAGGGAAGAGATGGGTAAGCATTGAGTTCATTATTAATGAATTATTACTTTAAATACTGTCTCACATCATCTTTCAGTCAACAGATGTCTTTGGTATCAAAACTTATTTTCATATTTTACCACTTTTTATATAACTTAATTCCTTATTCATGAGAAGTTGCACTCTATCTGGTTGTTTTAAGGGAGTTGATTGTGGTATGTATTGTCCACAAATCGGTGTACACAATAAATACCATAACAGCATCTTCTCATTTTCTTTTGACAGAGGAGTTAGCATTTGAATGACTATAGTTTGACCCTGCTCTTACATTTAAAGGTGTTGGGTTTTGACTATATGGCTTTACAGGCTTTCACATAATTTTTAGGAAGTTTTTCGGCTGTGTAGCAGACTAACTTACCTCCTCTGTGCCATCTTTTCATGGATGTTGTATCAATTTTAAAACGGAAAGTTATTCCGTTCATTTCACCAACACTTGTTGGTGAACAGTAATAAGAATGAAGGGGAATGTTCTGAATCGGTTCCTGGGAATTTGTCACCTTATGGAAAGAACAAGAGTTGATGAGTGAGTGCAGCTTCTGCTTCTCAGAACCTGTCTGAATTATGAATCTGTTGAAGTGCAGATGATACCATGTTTTTAAGTCTACTGAGGCAGATAGAATCTCGCATGGGAAAGTCCTGAAGTGCTAGTGAAATCCTTGCTAGACCACTTTAATGCCTTTTCATCTTTCACTGGTTTTGGTAGAGGGTGTGTTTTAATCCTGAGACATTGATTATGTTGCCTATGTAGGACTACATAAGCAATATTTCTTTCCAATATGCTGTAGTGTATACTGTGGTTCTACTTCAGGGTTCCAGTCAGGATTGAATGTCATTGTCCTAGGTACTGTACAAGCATGTTGCGGATGCTTATGTCCTGTTGTGAAAATAAATCTTGAGAGAAAGATGTCATACCTCTTTGGATGAAATTCAGTACCTTTGTCTTTTCTTTGTCTGTCTTGCTGCTGTTTCTTTCTTTCATTTTCCCAGTGCTCTGTAAACCTTCTGTAAATCAGAAACAGTATTCAAACTTTTATTTTGCTTATAGTATTGTATAGAGATATTTTGAAAGAGTAGCCTCTCAATACTGCTGCCTTTGTGGAGGGGCATTTATGAGTTTATTGGTCCTATTCCCAAAAGTTACCTCTGGGAGATTTCTTTGCTGTGAAGAACTTAGGCGTGTAGTTGCTTTTGTCACACTATGAAGACCTAGTTATTTTTAAATCAAGACAATAGAAATTAGTGTTTCAAGTAATGTTTTGCTATTAATTTTAGGAGCACCTTTTATTTATTTTTTTTATTCTTTAAACACTTTTAAAAAATTGGCCTGCTGCTGTCAGTTAAGATGTTCTTATTGTGATTTACTAGCAATGCACATGTCTATTCCTGAAATGTATTTCTGCCTGCTTAGTTTGGAAGTTAGCTTTCTTGAAAGGATGGATTTCAAAAGGTGTCCGTGTGTGGATGTTGTTTTACATAGCTCCTCTAACACTTTACCTTAGACCTCTTTGTGTTGCTTTTTAGTATTTTCTCATTCAGTCAGCTGCTCAGGGCAATCCTACAAAAATAGAAAACACCTTTGAATAAAGTGTTTCGAGGTTTTGAAGTTTAAACAGTTATTTGTGAGGTGTACATAGCTAAGACTTGTGAAGTTGCCTGCTGAGATTGCTTAAAAAAATTGGAGGGGTACTTCTTTCAGTTAATGATAATACATGCTGCCTTGTCCTTGCTTCAGCCTGGTGACCTTTTTTTAGTGTCACTTAATGGAACATTAGCTGCATAATGAGCTATGTTCATTTTTTTCATTGCATAAGATAGTGTGGATGCTGGGGAATACTGTGCACAGAGCCAAAGCCAAATCTAGCTTAGCTGGTAAAGATCAGGAGTCAACATGTGGAGTGTCACTGGGTGTGATGTGTGTATCTCTAGACCCTGTTTTCAGGTCCAAGAAGTCTTTGACTAGATACAGTGTGAATCTCTATGGATCAATGTTATGCTGCATTCACACTAATAAATTCTTCTGTGATAAGTAAATTGGAGAATTTGATGCAGAGATATATAAGTAGGTCTATAGAAACCAGCTTGTGTCAGATAGGGTTTATTAGTTCTTTCTCACTGCCTTTTGTGGTTTACCTGGCTTGCTCCATGTATGTTTTTACCAGTTTTTTGGCATCTGGTAATGGGAGCAGAGTTCAGGAAGACCATATCTGTAGAGGACCAGCATGGAACTAATAGGGTCAATTAGTTAAAATGCTTTACTGCTTCAAAAGCATCTATTCTCAAGGCCTGAGCCTAGCTGTGAAAGCGCTACAGCTGTATTTTATAGCACTGTTTAAAATAAATCCTAGAGTACCTGAGGCACCTCAGATATCTATCTGCAAGTACAGCTTTCAATAATTTCATAAATGTCAGTGGATGATTTAATGGTGTTTATTTGGGGTCCCCTTTGGTAGTGATGTTTACTATTTGTATATTTTATCTTTTTTGGTTTTTTAAATAAACTCAGCTTAAAGTATTTAGTCCATGTACTATGTTTTATGGGCAAGTCTAACAGCATTCTTGCTTGTGTACTCTACTTAGTGTGACTTGCCTCAAATCATCAAAACTGTTTTACTAAAAACCTAGTGTAGATGTATTTTTTTGCTGCTATAGCACTTTATGGCACTGCTCCTGGAATATGATCTTGCATGTCTCAAAAGTTGCTGGGCAATCACAAAGATTATTCTCCTCCTCTGAAGGAGCACAGCTCTTTTTAGTATAGGGCACAGATATGGCGTGGGTTCCAGTATGGCTTGTCATAGCTGTCTGTGCGTGAGACAAGCATTGGTTTTGTCACACTAGTGACCTGGGTCATTAAATTCTTTATGTATTTGGGAGGGGAACAGTCTTGAGTAGGAATTTGAAGGTGCATAATACGTTAATTTTGCAGGTGTGCATGATGATCAACTTCTAGGCATTATGGACACATTGAAGAAAGCACGAAAGCAGGCTTGCTAGGAAGTAAGAAATGAGTATGGAGGTTGGTGTTGGCAGAGCACATGAAGTGAAGCTGCTTTTTGATACCTCAATGAGGGCTGATAGGGCCATGCAGCAACTGGTGGTAACAGGTGAGAAAAAGGGAAGTGAGAATTAAGGTTAATAAAAGTAATAAGGTTGAAATGTCATTCAAACAACTGTCTTGGTACTTCTACAGTGTTTGGCACAGAGAGTCCTAAGATCTTTTATGTGCTGCTGCAGTACAGATATGTGAAATAATTATCTTAAATATTTTTAAATTCTTCTTAAAAGTGCTAACTGGCTGTCATGTTGCTCTATAAATATTTTCTGTTGTTCTTTATTTCTTCAGTTTTCTTCCTTAATTTCATGTCTCCTTTTGCAGTCTGGGGACCTTTGTTTATTTACATTTTCCTTTTATACTCTTTTGCTTTGTTTTGTTTGGCTTCATGTGGAACATTGTGGACAGTGATGTGAGCGATTGGAGATGATAACGGTAGATGAGTAATGGCTGTAAGTATGGGGAACAGTACTGAGGTGGTGATTAGAAAGCATGGTAGGAAGGAGAATATTAACTGCAATAAGTTATAACTGCATCTCTATTGAAATCCCCAGTTAATTTAAAAATAAGTAAATACATATATGTGTCAGTTAAAGCAGGGTACTGCAGCAAGTACTGTGGAAAATTCTGATATGATTGGGGAAGCTAAACATAGTTGTAGCTTTAAATTAAACCTTTATAAGCTATTAACACAGTCTTCATTTGTAATTGATCTATCAGAGAACCAGAAGTAATGTACGTAGCTTTTGTTCTGTAATTTCTTAATACAGTACTCAAGGGAATAAGATAGGCTTTGTGTTGCCTTTTGCATACAACTCTCTAATTTTAGTTTCATCTAAATTTCTAGAATAGGAGCTTAATTAAAGCAAACTACGCGGACAGTCTAGGAATGGGAATGAACAAGGGTGTGCTCAGTCTCTTCTGGACCTGTTCTTGTGATTTGGAGATGTAAGCCCTTAGTTTCTAAGTCTGTTATAATACTATACCCTCACTTTCCAAAAATGATCACCATGGTGGCTATTCTGTTGGCTAGGTAGGTGTATCCAAATGAGACTCTAGTCTTTCTCAAATGTTGATTTCAGTTTTCTTATCCTGCATTTTGATGAGTTCATTTACACTAGTCTTTTACATATTTAGGTCCTCTGGCTTTGTGTAAAGATGTAATGCATCTGCCTTACAGCCCCACAGCTAATACTTTATTTCAGATAACAGTTAACATTTCCCTCTTTTGTACAACTAAAGATACTTGCATAATACTGTCATAGTTTATGTAAACTACAAGTCTGATGGCTTTGTGCTGTTGCTGTGGGCATCCTTTAATGGTGAAGAGTCCTCTATAAATTGTCTTGGTTGAGAGTCTGTGAGCTTTGCTGTAACCTTAGGTTGCACTCTTTAGCATTTCATACTGGGCATAAGCATACTCCGGTTCCGCTTTCCAAGGGGCTGCGAGGGTATCTGGCTTTCAGAAGCAAAATGCTATTCCAGTATTTTATGTTATAAAGAGCTTATGTGTGTATGATTTGCTGAGTGATCGTCCATTTCTACATAAATTTTAGTCTTAGGCTTGTTGTTTCTTGTGATGAATCTCTTCATTTCCAGTCGGGGAAATGGTTTTTGAATGTTTCCAATTCTTACTCTAAACCACAGTTTGAAGACTTTCTGGTGATTAGGCCTTGAGGAGAAGCAGTCTCTTGAACACTCATTGAGTTCGCTTCCCTTGTCCCAGTTTGTGGCTCTTTGTGTCAGCTTCATGGTAAACCCTGTTGGGTAGCTCGTTCTCCAAAAGTTGACCTCAAGAGTGAGTTATTTTTCAGCCGTGTTTGTTCCCCGGTATGGCTGTTTGTATTGCTTCATGACTAGCTGTGGCAGCAAAAGAGAGGAGAACTTGGGGCAGAAATGCATCTGGGCCCAGGAGGGTGGGAATGCTATTTTTGGTCGTGGTACCAGCTTACGCCTGCTTAATTTAGGTTTAAATACAGCTTTTTGGTTTTTTAAATCTTTCACCAGGAGAGACTTTTTGTTGTTTTTTTTTTCCAAGGGAAAATGCCTTTAGCCTCAGTGTCTTGAATTTCTGTCTGTTCTTTATCTTGGTATCATTGATTTGTAAACATAATTACTAGCAACGGGCAAATGATAGTAATGCCATTTACTTCTAGACAGTCTTTGTTGCTTTTAGAACAGCTGAGGAAGATGTATGCTTAAAAATGCAAAATCCTCTAAGCAGATGTGCCTTATTTTTTTTAAAGAATGAAAACAAGAATTGGAAGTGGTAAGCCATCTAGAAAAAAAAAAAAGCTAAGTTTAGAAAAGCTTTAGTCTTTTAGCAGATAGCACTTAGCTTACACTTCTGTGAGCGTGGTTGTTAAGTCTGTGGTGTGGTTGTATTGATGCAGATCTTCATGGGCATGCTTTATATTGCATGTGTAAGTTCTGCTAAATGTTCTGCACTAAAATAAAATGTTACTACAGCAACTCACACAAGTAATCAGTATGCTTTTTGGTAAAGCAGTGTTAATAAGACTTCAGACACCTGTTGGATTATGGCTTTTTTTTAACACTGGCCATACAATCAGTCATCTGTTATTTTGGCAGTTTCTTGTAGTCCGTGTTGTGCATGTGATAAAGTGACTGAAGAAATAATAAAGGAAAAACTACCCCAAACAAACAAATACCGTAAGAATTAAGTTTGAGTTTTCATGACACCTGTGCCTATGGTTTAGCCTGAGCTGTTTTAGTGCCTTTGACTGATATTTGTGAAATAAAAATGCTTTGTTGTCTTGTAGATCCTGTGTGTGTAACTCTTTAAACAGAAACCATACTTCTTATATTGCAAATTGTTTCTGTTACAGTAAGTTGTTTTTTCCTTGAGCATCCAGTATACCCATTTTCTTGTTCACAACAAAAGCGTAAGCCAGTAAACAAAATACAGAACGTCATCAGTTGCTGTTTTGTTTGTACTTTTGTACACTGCTAATCTAATGTAAAAACTTTCTGCAGTCTTAAGACCTATTTTTGTAGTTTTGATATATCCTCAGCAGTCATTTGTTACAATAAAAGGCATTCATTACAACAACATGCAAACTTAACTCAGTCTCTATTTACATATGTCTTGTGGCATTACTAGCAGAGTGCTTGTGTATAGAGTAGAGTCTGATAAAGTCTGAAGTAGCTTTCTTCATTAGTGCCTTCATTTGAATTGCAGCAGTTGCAAGAAGAGATTGCATCATGAATCAGCAAGTGTATCTTTTCTTAACTGTAGCAGTTTTTACCTGAGTGTACCAGACCAGACATTTGACAGAAACGAACAGCAACGAAATGTGTAAGAGGATTATTTGAGGTTTGTGTTTAACTGGTCAGAAATATGTGGAACTGGAACAAGGGAGTTTTATTTCTTTGTTGATGTTTTCTAGAAATTAGGATTTCTAATTTAAAAAGAAAGTCAAGAGAACACATTTAATTTCTTGGTCTCTGCTTCTTGCAAAATAGGTTGTTATTTCTGTCTTATGAGGTTCATTCGCACAAATGTACTGTATAGATGATAATCTTACTGCAGCCTCGACTTGCGTTATATTATTGTCTATGCAACTATTCTGACAGTATGGTCCCCAAATTGCTTTAGACCTTAGGGAGAAGTGTCACGAGACAGAAATTGTGCAACCTCAGAAAGTAAGAGGGATTGTCAGTAAATGGCAATCTTTCTAGGAACATTAGAGGAATCACAAAATGTTGTAGGAATAACAGTTTCAAGCACTATGCAAGATGACTGTCTGATCCCCCCCCCCAAACTGGATTCATTTGAAACCTGGGTTTATCATGTTCAAAATACTGTTTCCTTGGAAACATTCCATAAAATTAAACTGGTTTTCAATTTGAAATGAAAGACTCAAACTGTCTATGGCATATTTTGCAACATTTAAATAGAGAAAAATTTAACAGCTCATTTTTTATTGTGATTGTGCAGACAATAAGAATCTTGGATTAGCATATTCCTACAAAATTTTAATGCCGAGTAACTATTAAAGGTGAAATTTAGATACCTTTTTACCATGCTGTATTTCTGACCTTATAGTATATTGTTAGTGAAGACAGCATAGGAAACTATAGGAGAACATTACTCAAAACATTTTACATCCTTGCAAGTTAGTCAGTTGCAAAGGCTTCTTAGAAGATCGTTTAGCCTTGAAATTCCTATAGATGTTGCAGTTTTTTCTACTTGTACCCCTTTCTAAGAAACAAACTTGATAGTGAAACAGGCTGTGCCTATTGTATAACCTACAATTTTTTGAGTGTTGGTTTTACTTTTCTTAGTAGTCAATGCATGCAAAACATTAGGATGATCTCAGTTGCATTATCTGTGAGTGTAAACATCTGTTAGTGCTTGGACTTAGGTTCCTTACAGATACTATGGTAACTTAGGTTTTAAAACCGTATGGTTGAAGTTGCTTTCTTTAAATATATAGCATGTAGGTGATAAGATACCGGGTTGATTATTTACTTTCATTATCACCAAAACAGCTTGGATTTCGAAGCATGATGTAGCAGTTCCCCAGGTTATACTGTCTTTAATAGAACATGTAGGCACTGTGGAAGTCAGAAGGAATTTGACTTGTTGCAGGTAGCAGGTTGCTAATGAAATCTCTGTAGTAGGGAGGCTATTACGGTTTTATTACTTAAAGATATGCTAAATTATTTTACTTGTCTTCATTACAAATACAGTATGGAATATTTGGGGGAGGGGCTGTTTGTTTTTTTTAACTAGAGAAGTGGTTATTTAGTACTTAAATTTATCTTTAGCCACTAGTAAGCTTTCTGAGGGACCTGTGATTTGGTATAGTTTTTGAGGTTATGTATTCCTCTTTATGGAATAGGCAGGATCAAATATAATGAACCTGAATTCTGATTATTATCAACTTCCATATTGAAAGATATTCCATGCACGTTTGATACAGTGGCTAAAAGATCTAATGGAACGGTTTCACATAAAAATCAGAATTGTGTATGGGGTGTTTTCTTTTTCCTTATGTTTTAGCAGTCTCCAGTTCTGTACCATCGCTTATTGCTATTTTTTCCTTCTATTTCGTTCTGCTTTTTTTTTTATTTCTCGCACTTAGTCTATTCAGGCATCCAAGTAGAAACTTTAGGCTCCAGCAAAAATGTGAATTTAGCTCTTTGACTGGAAAGATACTCGAGGAGAAAATAGTTATTGTGAGCTTGCTGCTTGTTACACATTTCACTGCGCAGAAGCCTAGGCTTTTCAGTCTCTNGGGGGGGGGGGGGGGGGGATAGGTGTCACCGTGCCTGTATTTTTGACATTGACTTTCTTTGTGGTAAAAAGTTGAATCTTCAGCAAATTTTAAACTCTCTAGTTTTGTAGTATTCCTAAAAATTTCTATACTACTTGCAGTTGTGAAATGTAAACTAGAGGATGTGCTGAGACATTAAAATGGTAATCTATATCTTAAATGAACTGGAACAAGAATAAATACAATTTGAAATGAAAAATCAAGAGTATGTAAGATGTGCTTGTTTTCTTGGTCCTTAATACTAATTTGGCTGCACTTTTAAATCAGTTTTCAGTCTCTCATTTTCCATCTCTCATGGGTTGATTTTATGTATTCCATGAGTGGTTTTACATGTTGTTTGTAATTTTAAGAGCTCCTGTAAGACTTGAGCACTTTAATGAGGTGACGAGTAGCAACCGGTGGGACTGAAATGCTCGGAGAGAGGGGCTCCTTAATAAAAACGGTCCTGGACCACTCCCTGCCATTTGCCTAGGTAAGTGTTTCTCCCACCGCAGCAGCCAAGGATGTTTACGGGTGGAGAGCTGAGGTGGAGGCATCATCCACAGGTACGGAGGGAAGTGACGAGGGAGGCGGCATCAGAACCATGCCATTATTCACCCTCTCCAGTCTCTCAAACCACCCTGTGTTGTGGCCGCTTTTGGAAGGTGCAACATGTCGGAGTGAGCGTGCTGCTTCCTGGTGTTGACACCTCTGTTTCCCCAGGGCTGCTGCTATGGCATGACATATTCTAAGTGGACCTGTTCTTCCTGTCTGTGGCAGTCTCCTAGACCAAACCCATTCGTGTGACAGGACAGCAGGAAATGCATCATGAACTGACTGAGAACGGTCTGCGCCTGCATCGTACCTGGGTGCTAGCCTGTCTGCTTCTTGTGCTGCCCTGCATTGTTATTGTGGACTAAGGGAGAAAAACTTAAATGCATAGCTCTGCTCCTGTTTTTTCTCCTGATTCTGAGACACATAATATATGAACCTTAAGGAAGCAAACAGGAGGACAATTTATGTAATTCCTCCCACTGAAGCAAGTCTTCTTGCAGATGGTGACTCTGGACCTAAATATGGGCTAAGCTTCTTTTAAAAAAAAACAACAAAAAAANCAAAACAAAACAACAAAAAAACCAACAAAACAAAAAAGTCTTTTTAAGCCTATGAAGCTTACAGGTGCCTTGTGGCTTGGCATAAATACAACTCCTGTGGATGAATTTTAGAGCATCTAAAGCCTATCTGTCGTGGTACTGTTTTCCCCACTCAATTTATAGTGTACTACATCTACTTGAACATGAGATTAGCTATCCATCAACTATAACAAATACTAAATTACCTTAATTAATGAGCCTTTAATTTCACTCACTTCCAAACCATAAATTGTAGCCATTCCTTTTTCCTTTTGAAAGACATCTGTAATAAATGTGTTCATTATTTGAAATGTTTCAATCTAACTTTGCTGGAGTTTCTATGAATACCACGTCTCCTTGATGAAATGGTGTTAACATTCCAAGTGATTATAAGTGATTCCCAGGGAAAAATACGTACTGTTGAACATCTCTGTTCTTACTGAGATGGCGTCAGTGCCTAGTGACTTGTAGTTGTTGCTAGCGGGTAAAGAGTCCTTGTTTCCAGCTGTATCAAATACAGTGGGTCTGTGTTTACAATTGTTACTGAGTTAGAGGGGGCTCAGGAGTTATCATATCTGAGGGAGAAAAACCAGATGGTACCAAAATGTTACCTAGATGATGATTTTCTATCTAGTGTATCACATTTTTATGTAACCTTAATCTTGTTTCTATAAGAATACTGAAATGCGGCTTTATTGGGGTGAAGGGTTTTTTAATATGACTTGCGTTGAAAGGCTTGTTGCAGTCAGTGGAGTTCTTTAAGTTATCTAAAATTATTTTTAAGAATAAATTTCCTTTCTTTAATAAATTTTCCTTAACAGGACACTGTACAATGACAGATTTTCAGTCTTTACACAGGAATCCTTCATGCATCAAACTTCAGACTATGCTAATAACAATTCTGCCTTTATTGTTTAAGAAAAAGTCAAGGGGTTCCCACTTGTTGCTTTCATTTATAATTGTTTTGTTGACTCTGCTGCTGTAGTGGTGCCTCAGTAATGTAATTAGCAATGCAGCAAAGACTAATCCTTTTGTTTGTTGTCCTTTGCTTCAGCTCTTTGTTCTCTCTAAATGTAGTATCTGCTTTATATGTTTCTGAGGTTCCATTTCATGTTGTTGATATATTGGAGGGAGATGAAGATGGGTATCATATGTTAAGGTAACTGTTGGAAGTGATCAATAGAAAAAAACAAAGCCCAATACACAGTTAAGCATATGACTTCTGAGATTTCCTGCTCAGTTTCATTCTATATGAAATGTATTTAAAATAGCAGATTAACCTGTAGGTTCTAGTAGAATAGTTGCTTTAAATTTGCATTTTATGAGATAGGAATACAAAGGTCATGTCTGTTCTCCTAAACTGTTTTCAAATTGTCATGGGTGAATTCTTTTTTTTTCATACAGCTTATTAATTATTTTGTGATAAATTTATGTTAACTAATTGAACTAGTGACAAAATGATTTGCGTGTTTTGCTAAGCTAGGAAATGTTAGGTTTAGGTGATTCCTGGATGCTTGCTTTTAGTTGGGGGGGTTAGTGCTTTTGGGGGGGAGGGATGAAAGCCTAGCTTTTCATTGTGGTGGGTTTTCTTTTTTTTCTTGGTCATGAAGTGACTTTTGCTTAAGAAACAGAAGTAAAACTGATTTTACTAACTTCAAATAGTGTGGTTTTTTGGGGAAGGGATTATTAATTTCAGCTTTCCAGTATTTGATAATAAATTGTTAACAATTGTACTGGACTTTATTAAAAATACCTTCGTAAAGCTGACCTTGGGACTTTATTGACCTAGCCATGACTTGTTTAAACTCAGGATTACTGGTCAGTATAATAAAAGTGTTTTCCCGCTAGTTTGCCAACAGCTAAGTAACATTGCTGGTAAATTCCTTTAGATAGCATTCTGCTCCGTGTTCCAGGCCTTTAATGTTTTAGTCTGATCTTTTCATAAGTGTCGTGCAAGGATGCCTTTTGCAGCTGAAACAATGTACAGTTTTGAATGTATTTTGTAAAATTACTCATTCCTGTTTGTCTGCAAAACATGATTGTGTATGTTGAAGGGGATGAGATTGGTATGTGTATAGCTTTACCCCTACTTTCAAAATAAGACGTGGCTTTTGGCTTTCTTCATTCATGCCTTAAACTTTATGGCTAATAGCAGTATTCCCCATTGATAACTTAGGATGCCTAAAAGAGAATAGTTGTCCTTACCTCCTGCAGGGACAGAATCTGTCTATATACAATATATACCAGGAATTACTTTTCGGTTCCCTTGCTGTTGTGCCAGTATTAAATGACCTCTCAGCAGCTTAATTGGTTTATGATTAATCAGCACAGTGGTTCTTGACGGTATCCCACATAGATATGTATTTTTGTAAGAGACAGATAAATTTCTTTTTTTTTTTTTTCATTTTTACAGTTACATGGGAATTGGGCTTTCAGCACAGGGTGTGAACATGAACAGACTACCAGGTATGTTTCAGTATTTGTTATGTTTGGTAAATTGCTTACATTGGTTAATTGTGTTTTTAAAATATGCTTGACCTTGATGAGAAGGTTCTGGTAAGCAACAGAGTGTATCATGAGATCTCTGTTTTATCTGTTATCTGAATTAAGTAAAGCTTGCAGCTAAAAAGTTTAGCTTTTTATTAATTGTTTTACTGTACATTTGCTCCTATACTACTTCCCTCAACTCCTGGTGTTATTTATAACATTATGCAGATGCTTTTTTAGCAAACGGGTACATTTTAAAATTTTCATCATGTTTAATTATAAAAAAGAAGCTATAGATTTCCTTGATCTGTAAACTGAATTTCTAGCAGTAAAAATGAGCTACTATGATAAAAACTTTCTGTCAAACCTGGAGCAAGCTCTCCTACGGTCAGTTTCTGTACCATTACCTTTCCAACCTTAATATTAAGGATGGTATAGCATAGTTTTAAGTTTTGACTGTTCCATTGCCCTGCATGGTCTAGGGATGCTGTCTTGTTAACAGTTGTCTGCAATATCTCTGTGTAGTATTTAAAAAAGTTGTGTGTGTGTGTGTACATGCTGGGTTTTTTTAATAGGTCTTTAAATGTAAAACAAACCCAACCACAAAAAAAAAACTTGATTTTTTTCGGAATTGTCACTATTAGCCGAGTATAAAATTAAGTTTAATTGACTTTAGAGTATCCATATTCTGTTCCTTTTGCATTGCTATTTTCTCACCCAAATGTTCTGATAGAGATCATTATGATGACAGCAAGTCCCAGTTACACTGTGAGCCCAGCTAAGGGTGATGAATTATTAGTGGGTGGCATTAAGTTTATTTTGAGTATGATTTAGGATGCATTGCAAATAATTATCAAAGATACTACTAATCAATCTAACTGTGGTAATTTGGGGTATTTAATTTATTGAGAGATGCTTAATGTAGTGCCAGTTGAAGTTACTGATCATACAGATTGAGGGCCTAAGTATGGAAAATACTTTCAAATTAACCTGTTACATAGCAGCTTGACAGAAGAATAAACCCACAACCTTTTACGCTTCAAAAATAATCTTGAGTTGCCAGTATAAATTCTTACAGTCAGAATGGGCACATATATATGAAATTTGGTGATTTGTGTTAAAGATCATGCTTTCTATTATTTTGAATAGGCATTTAATAGATCTGTATGGTACCTGAAATTTTACTCCTGTTCTGTGTATTTTAATTTAGTATTGAATTGAAATGAGCACAGATTAAAATCGCTTGCTGTGAATTTCCTTGAGTAGTGTAATGATACGAAGCTTCTTAACTAGTTCTGCAGCTTCTTCACCTGCAAAATTAGCACCATATTTGCATACATAATGATTTGCCTAGTGGCTGTGACTTTCACCTGTATTGACAATTATTTTTCCTTCTTTTTTTAATTTTTAGGGGCAGCAAAGCTAGTGACACTATAGTCTGGAGATTCTGCTATTATGCAGAGACTGCTTGCTGCTGAATAGTCATTAAGAATAATCAGGAGTAGAAATGTGTTTCCTCAGAGATGCATGTTTGGGTTTTAGCCAGGAAGAATTTGATTATGACATATGGTAGCAATAGTTTTGCAAGATGAAAGGGAAAACAGGAGAATCTTCATTGCTTTATTGGGACATGTCAAATCTGCATGTAGCTTTTCAAATTTCAACATTGTAGCTGATCATGTTTTTGGTGTTGATAATTTTGTGTGTTCACTTAAAGAGAAAAATGTGTTGTCTGAATTTGCATTATCTGTTATGTACTACAAATGGAATTACCTGTTCAGCCATTTTGATAAAAGAAGTTGTCGCTTTTTTTAAATGAAACAGATTTTTTTTAGATAAGAAATCTTAGAAATCAGAAGCTAAGCATAGTGATTAACTGTATTAACCTGGTTAGAATATACTAACTTTGCACAGTCTTTCCATTATTTCATAATAAAGGAAACGACTAAATTGCAAATGCTTTTGTTCTCTAGGTTGGGATAAACATTCATATGGTTACCATGGAGATGATGGACATTCATTCTGTTCCTCTGGAACTGGACAACCATACGGCCCAACGTTTACTACGGGTGATGTCATTGGTTGTTGTGTCAACCTTATCAATAATACCTGCTTCTACACAAAGAATGGACACAGCTTGGGTATGGAGAAACGTTATCTTTAATGATAACATTATGTCTGTAAGTCTGTTGTAAATCTGAAACTCTTCGTGTCAGGAGCAAAGTGTTTGAGTAGTTCTTTTGATAGTCTCGTAATCTATGAATTAAAAGAATTAGGAAGACTAATTTCTTGTGTGCCACTTCCACTAACATTCTTTGTGAATTTGGAAGGATTTGTCATAGCATCTCATTCCATAGGAGTGGCATTTATGAAGACTGCCACTAAATCCACAAATAATACTTGACATTTATAACAAAGTAATAGATACAAGAGAATTGGAGAAATGGAGAATGGATATAGCTAAAAGTCATTGCTGCTGTACTGGGGACACCTAGCCTTCACTAAAACCTTACATCAGATGGGCAATCTTGTGAACATATGTTGGAGGACAGTGTCTTTTGGTTTCCCAGCCTGGAGCCATGCATAGGTGGGTTACAGCTATGAATGATACAAGCTCTGCTAAAATTAAGTCCATTAAATCCTTGTGGTAAATTTTAGTATTATGCAACACTGCAAGACAACTTTTGAGTTTGAAGATGGCAGGAATGAGTAGACTTAAATTTTTTGATGCAATATATATAATAATTCAGTTACTTAATACAATTTAATGACCAAAGATACAGAGTGTAAAGAAAGAATTAAAAAAAAAATCTACTTCCTGCATTAAGGAGAGAGCAAGGGCTTGGGAAGAGATCTTGGAACTGTGTAGAGTAGGAAGTTTCAAGGGATAAAGTTCAGAAAGAAGAGATAAGGTTTTGTCATGGGTAGAAACATGATAACGAAAAGTGAGGCTGGCTTGAAATGAAAGAAGAGCTATTGAGATAGGGACTCTTGAAATTGCTGTTCTGTTGCCTCACGTTGCCAAACATGAGGGGAGTTTGGAAAGTAGTAAGGGGAAGGACGTGGTTTAAATTGTCCTTGTCTCTCAGAACAAGATTGCTTGTTTGTTTGCTCGGGCCCTGAGCAAACAGATCTAACTTTGGAGTTGTCCTGCCCCTACTCACAGCAGGACTTAGATGCCTCCAGAAGTCAATTCCAAGTAATGACTTCTGTGATTCTATTCTATCATGATTTAAAGTTTCTTCTGAATTGAATGAGTCTACATACCTGGACTTAATACCTTGACACCTGTGGCAGTGGGACACTTGAACCATGCACTGTATACAGTTGTTTCTTTTGGCCCTGTTTCAGGGTATAGATCAAAATGGAAGACAACAGGTTCCTGTTGTGTTTACCCTAATCTTTAACTGGGTTAAAACTGAGAAGGGTAGTCTTCCCTTATTCCCTTTTGGAACTAGTAGCAGTGTGCCTGCAGGTAAGTTGGATCAGACCAGAGAGACGCTTGTTTTCTGACTGCCTGTATGTTCACATGCATGGAAGAGCTAAGAAGGGAGGAGCAGAACTTTCTTTCAGTGGAAGTCTCAAAGCAGACTGGATTAGGCCAACTGTGAAACAACACTCAAAAGTGATTAAAATCTGTTTGAAGATGAGAACAGAATGGCATAGGTGAGGAGAGGCTAGTAAAATGTCATCTGTCATAGACAGAGTCTGACAAACACTTTATGGATTTCGGAAGGAAACCTGACAGCTGTTCTGTTGCCGTGAATTTCTGACAGAGGAAAATCAATTCTGTGTTTAGGAGGAAAAGAAATTAGAAATTTTGGCTGTCTTGCTGAGGTTTTGCTGCTGCTGGTTGTCCAGAATTCCTATGCAATCGTGACTTGGAGGACTTTTATGTTTCTTCTCTGGGCCACAGATATACTTGTGGAAATCTCTGGCTCAGCCTGGGATTTGATGCTACAAAAAGGGATAAGCAGTTACTTACGCAAGTATGAAATCCTGGGTTGAAAAAAAACCCAAAACCAAACCCATCAAAACCCCCAATACCTACATGTCACTCAGTCATTTATCTATCTTGCCTACTGCCATGACTGTTTTGGAAAAGGCTGAGTTGGATGTCAAAACGTGCCAAACAGAGAAAGTAGTAGTAGCTTAGAAAAAGTTAGGGTGTGAATGGGTAATAAATAAAATGATAGCTTTGAGATGTAATTGGAGGAAACAGGTTCACTCTATATGTCATTCTTTGGTATCAAATTTGGTGAAGAATGGAGATGGAAAGCAGGGGTGGTGTTCAGGACAAAAGGTTAAAAGCTTCGTTTTAATCTTAAATCTGAAAAGGCAGTGATATAAAATAGGAGTTTGAAGGGATAAGTGGATTCGAACATTAAGCACTTGTAAAAAAAAATTAAAGAAATACTTGCAGCAATAAGGGAAACTATGAAATACTGTTACCATTTGGCTGTCAGAAGGAGATTTCCTGATCTTTATTTTTTTTAACCGAAGGCTGCTTTCCCCCACTCCCGCAATAATTGCTTCAAGTTCCTGAAGTGTATAGTGGTCAGATTTTTCTCTAATCCTGAGACAGCAAAATCACTGCCTTGGTCTTATGGGTAGATGGATGGTTGTAATTATATAACAAGACACTAAGCTCTTCTGTTTGAAAACCAAAACAAAACACCCTGGTGGGGATTAGAGTGAAACATTTACTAGACTCATTTGGAGTATTATGGGCACGTGCTGCTCATGTAAAAATAATGCCAACTAATGAAGAAAAGTAATAGCAAACAAGAAGAGGCACTGTTAAATCTTGGCGTGTCAGCCTTAAGGCAAGCAAGTGAAAAAATATCTTCAGATATTCTCATTTTTCCTGTTAATTTTCATCTATAGCCAGAATTTTCATACTTTTTAATATGCATTTATGTATGATGTTTTCTAAATCTTAAGCCCTATTTTAAAAAATTGAGGGCAAATTGAGTGCTTTTGAATGAAAATTGCATTTTGCCAAATGCTGCCCTTTATTACTCAAGCACATAAGTTGTACCTAATCATCATGAATGTCACCATACTTATTTTTGAGATGGTTTGGGTGAGTTTTCTGAACTTATAATGATACACGTAAGAAAATGAGGCTAGAATCCAGACATATGGAAATTAATCTTAATTTTCTCTTCATTACAGGCATCGCTTTCACAGATTTGCCGGTAAGATAAGTGCATTTTCAAACAGCTTTCATGTGTATTATAAACAGATGTTTCAAATGCAACTTGCATTTACCTTATGCTTCTTGGAAATACAAGGATAATCTTCTTAACCAATTTAATATCAGATATTTCTTCTCATCATTTCAGTGATGATTTGTTAATTGAAGCAAAAATTTTTTTGTTTTTATACCAAATATACCATTCAGGCATTTCTAATGGAAGTTTAGCAGAAAATAATGCATACCAGTAGTTATTACATAGTTTCTTTGACACATGCAGGCCTTGCATACAAAGTCAGAGCTACATTAAACACCAGCATTGTGCATGTGTGTACAGAGCTGTGTATCATAGTCAGAAAGGCTGGCTACTTAAGACATGGTCACTGTAACTTATGCTTGAGGCCTGATTTTCAAAATCTTTTTCTATACTGCTCACTTCATAAGATCAAATGTATCAAAGTTTTTTTTTTTTTTAAGAAAGCTGCAGATATCTGAAGTCTTCTAGCTTTTCAGTCAATTAAATTGTACTTTCCTTGAAATCATTATAAATGTGTTCCCTATGCTACTGGAAAAGGCATGATACTGGACTTATTTTGTTTTTTTTCTCATCCACTTAATTTCTGATTTAATCTGGTTAGGGTGCAGTGTGTGACACTCTTCCATCTGGCCAGCTACTCTGTTTGCTATGGCCTTAGGAGGCAAGGACAGATAGTAAGGAAAATTGAAGTCAATAACCCAGGGCGCCTTTCAGCCCCGCCACAGGGTTGGGCACTTCATGTAGGAAGCCACTGCCACTGTCCTGGACCTGTGGGGTGCCAGCAGGGCTCCTTGCTACCACATGGTACCAGCACAGGAAAACTGACACTGTAATCTGAAGCTTGAAGCTGGACCCCTCCTCATTAGAATGGGTTGTTTTCATCTCATTAAAAGATTTGAGACTTGTGCTTTGTTGATTAGTCTAGACTAGGTAACGCTATGAGCAAGGTTTATTTAAAAAAAAGAAGGGGGAGGGGGAAGATTGGCTTGGGCATGGTTTTAACAACTGAGTATTTTTCTTTAATTTCACTGCACTTCAGTGTTTCTATTGACCTGCATGTTGATACTTTCTTTTTGATAGCTTTCATTTATTTAGCGTATAGTTCTGTAGATGAGCATACCGTTATACCATGCCACCATTGATTGCAGTGTAAATATGATGCAGGTATATTTATAAATTAAAAACAAAACAAAACAAAAAGAAACAAACAAGAAAAATCCCACCTACCCAAAACCCCAGCAGATTGCATTGCCATTTCTGAGATGCTAGTTGCATTTAAGAAAGTCACTTAAAACCCAACAGGCAGATTTTACTTTTTCCATATTTGGCATATTTCAAATTTGCATGGAGACCTAATCTCTAAGCAGAAAATAAAACTGAGACAACAATAAATGCTTTAAAGTCTTTTTCTAGATACAAGTCCAGGAATTCACGAGAACTTCAATGCACTGTTACAGTTCTTCTTAGGCGCTACACTTGGACTTTGAGGCTAATGAGTTCTCTATCCTGTCAGTTCTTACCACTAAAATTCAGCGATGTTTTAAGTATTTCACCCCAAAAGGAAAATGGCCCACTTTGTAAGTTTAATTTTTGTTCTCTTTTTAAAAGAAACTTTAATCCTGGTCTTTAAATACCAATTTTTAAATCATTTTTAATCTTTTGTAAAATTGAACCCAAAAGTTGTAAACTTTAACACAGTTTAAAAAGTGCATTTTCTGACTAGAAAGAGAATGATCAGTAAGGCTTTCTTATTTCAAAATAAAAAAATTGTGGCCACTGGGAATAAAAATTAATCAGACATTGTATTGCTAGATCAGTAGAAGTTGCTTTAACTGCTGGACAGATGATCCAGAGGTGTTTGCTTCTTCACACTACTAGTAGCATTGGGGATATTATTACAGAGTTAAAAAAAAAAATGTGGGGAATTTAGAATAAGAGGAAAAAACCTAATTAAAAAATTTCTTGCAGCCAAACTTGTACCCTACAGTAGGCCTTCAAACACCAGGAGAGGTTGTGGATGCTAATTTTGGACAACACCCGTTTGTATTTGATATTGAAGACTATATGAGAGAATGGAGAACCAAAATTCAAGCACAGATTGACAGATTTCCAATAGGAGATCGGGAAGGAGAGTGGCAAACAATGATTCAGAAGTAAGACTTTGAATGTTGTTCATTTTAAAAAGAAGTTAATAATTACATGATTTCAGAGGTCTTTAAAACATTGTATCTATTGTCTCATGCAAAACATTACTGATAGTATTAAAAACTAGTACAAATAGTTTTGTTGACGTAACAGGCTTGATAAATAACTGTACAATTGACCATGAATAGACGTTTGGGGGAAGAGTTGTCAACATCATTACTTAATTAAGAGTTTATAATGATGAGTGTAAGTCTTCCATTCCAATTTGACCTATCTAATGTGGGTTGGGGAGTTTAGAAAAATTGTCGTGGTTGTAATGGGCTCCGGAAATTTCCCTTCGTGTTCTCAGCCTTCAGTGTGCCAGGTTAAGTTGTGGCTCATTACTGTCTCACTTGGAAAAAAGGTGGTTGGGACTTTTTATTTTGTATTTCTTCAGTGAAAACAAAAATTTAGTGTGCAGAAATTTCACTTCAGTGTACATAATGAGCAAAAAAAGAAGCTTAATTATCAGATAGTACTTTAATTGAACCTACCTTTAGGTGATAAATTATTTTTATTAAAATTTATCACAATAAAATGATATATTGATTTTTTCTATTGTTTTTCTGTACAGTGTTTTGAAGAAGATACTGGCTCAATTGAATTACTTTTATCTGACTTATTACATAAATTTCTGAATTTCAAGTAGAATTCTTTAATTCAGTCACTTTTTTTCTGAAAAGGGGTTTTACATTCAAGAAATTCTTGGTTTCTTACCTGTATTTAATGAGTGTTTCTGGGTTTTGTTTTTGTTTATTTTTAGAATGGTATCATCTTACTTAGTTCACCATGGATACTGTGCAACAGCAGAGGCATTCGCCAGATCCACAGACCAGACTGTGCTAGAAGAATTAGCTTCCATTAAAAATAGACAAAGTAAGCCTGGAAAGCATGTTACATACTTTTTTTTCCTCCCTTACACAAATATTACATAAAACTTTCTCTTACACATCTTTGTAGAATTTCCTTTCAGCACTACTCCATAGTACAATTCTTTGCTATCATGTAAAGTTATATACGTATGAACAGCTGGTTAAGATGAACTTCCGCACTAATGCTTTGGAACTTGTTTGATGTAGCGGATTGCCTTTCCCTTGAATGGAAAATCGCGATCTGTTTTAAACAAATGTGGATAATGTCTCTAAATGAGTGTTTGTGAGAGCTAATGGTCAGTCACAAACAGGAATATAATACTTAGTCGTGACAAACATTTAGACTTTTATGTCAACTGTGAAAAGGGGTAGAGTTTAGAGAATGCTTTGTAAGTTAAATCAAGTTTGAGTTTTTGTGCTTACAGGTGTGAGGGGGAAGAGGACAAGGAGAATGAACAGCAGTTCAGTTCTAACTTGCTGTGGCAGTGCTGTTCGGCAGCCTGATTAAACAGTGCCCCCCCGCTCATTTAAATCCCTGCTGTATGAACACAAACATTTGTGTGACTGCATGGCATACCATGGGGAAACTGCTCTGGTTGAAAAATAACCCATTCGTTGGGCTGTTTTTCATTTGGATCAGTTTCCCAGTCAGTGGATAGAGCTGTGAGGCTGTTTGTGACTTGTGCCGGTTACAGCAACAGAAGCATCAATAAAGCAGGGACTGTTATGGAGAGGTTTAGTCAACTGTAATCTGACTGGAAGTATGTGTTGTAGGTGAGAGAGACTACATTTTGGTTTTCATAGTCAAAGTTGAACCTGCGGGAGGTGGGATGCAATTTGGATGTTCTTGGGTGACAGTAGTTTGGTATGTGCTTATTTATTAAGGAATGAAAATGAGAAATAAATCACAGAAGAGTGTCTGCAATCTTAATCTAGCTCTAAATGAGCAATCTGAGTACAAAGTAGTTGTATGCTGGCAATAAACAAAAATATTGAGTACTCATTTAGATATATGTAGGTGAAGTGCAGTTCTTAAATTTTCCTATTGAACATTTTAAGGAAGCATGATCTTTCTTTACCCTATTTTTTTCTAAGAGGAAGAGAACCTTGTTGATTAATGATTGCTAGTGTCTTTTAATCATGAATTTACATGTATTAATCCATAAGCTGTCCATTTAACTGATGTTGGTTTTGGTGAACAGAAATTCAGAAATTGGTTTTGGCAGGATGAATGGAGAACCCATTGAAACAACGTAACAGCTGTATCCAAGTTTACTAGAAAAAAATCCTAATCTCTTATTTGTTTTTTGGTGAACAGGAATTCAGAAATTGGTTTTAGCAGGAAGAATGGGAGAAGCCATTGAAACAACACAACAGTTGTATCCAAGTTTACTAGAAAGAAATCCTAATCTCTTATTTGCATTAAAGTGAGTCTTCAAATTATACAGATGTGTGTTTATAGATGACACAGTACCTTCTGAGACAAGACAGTTACTCATTTAAAGCTTTCACAGAAATTTAAACAAAGTTAAGCAGCATTTTTTAGAAAATGTGTATAGTTCACTTTTTTATGCTATATTATTTGCTACTTGTTTAACTAGGTTTTGTCATCAAGGTCCTGTTTTGCAGCATAATTCACATCTCACTGTAGGCTTGTTCTCTAGAACTAAGTTTTGTAATTTTTCAAATCAATTTTATTCAAATTGGGTGGCAAGTAAAACTTAAAATGTAAACCGATACAGTATCATATTCAAGAAGGTTAAGAGTTTGTTCCTCCAAATGGGTGACTGACTTTAAAGACCAGTTTAAAGGAGCTGTTTCACTCCTTGTCACTTTACTAGAAACCTCTGGCTACTACTGTGGAAATTCCATAATCCCAAAGAGTTGTCTTGGCTTCCCAGGCACACAATAGTCACCTTCGTTCTGGCATTTTTACTTGCCAGCTGTGCTGATCCTCCAGATTTTTGTATCACGTTGTAGTGTTTGAATGTGGAAAAATATTATCTCATATCAGAACAAAGCACTTTAATTTTTATGTTCAGTTAAGTAACTTGGGATGTGTTTGAAGTCTGTCATGCTCAAGTGCCAAACAGAATTAACGTGATAGTACTGCAGCCTTATCACAGAATTCACAAAATGCGAACGTTTTGATGAAAGACTTCACTTGATAACGTCAACTTATGTTATCTTTTTCTCAATCTTTCTAAATTTTGCCTGTTTTATTGAGACTATCCAAGCCTAAAACATTAAGCAGTAGTTCTGAGCTTCCTTAAAGTCTAAAGTAAAACCTCCTTATCTAAAATAAAATTGACAAAGAGCAACAGCCTCTAAAGAGAAGGTTTGTATATGAGCTTGTTTTTCAAACTGTTTTCTAGTGCAAATGTTTAATGTTAACAGTTACCATTTAGTGCTTACTGTTCCAGAGGATCAAACTATGTTCTCATTTACTTTGAGAGAAATGACAGACGTGACAACGTAACGACATACCCTTCTCAGGAAATAACCTTGCCCCTGCCAATAAAACAAAAGTTAAAACAAGAAAATACAGTTTAGTTCTCTGAACTTTGAGGACTTATTACCAAAGTCTGTCCTCGAAGGATAATATTCCTGTTCTCCCTCAGAAATTTTGTAATTGTTTATTTTGGGCTGAATACTCTGAAGCTTGTTGATGATTGGGTTACTGACATCCAGCATTTTGTCGAGTCAGACTTTTTGTATATTTAACACTAAAATTAAATCATTGCTATCGTTGGTAAATTGAAATGTGTTAATTGTTTTATTAGCTTAACTTCTTTGCCTTTTGTTTAGGGTGCGCCAGTTTATAGAGATGGTGAATGGTACAGACAGTGAAGTGCGGTGTTTGGGAGGCCACAGTCCAAAATCTCAAGACAGTTACCCTGTTAGCCCACGATCATTCAGTAGTCCTAGCATGAGTCCCAGCCATGGAATGAATATTCACAATTTGGCGACAGGCAAAGGGAGCAGCACGCATTTTTCTGGTAAGTTGATGTGGAGGATATACTGCATAGATTTGGATATACCACACCATGTAATTTTAAAATTTTTTTTATTTTTTTACAATTAAATATCAGGAGAAGGTACAAATACTCGCAGACTGACAGTTTGTTTTACTTAAGAGTTGATGCTGAATGCTTTGTATAAAAGTATGATTTTAATGATTAAAATATGTGATTCTCAGTCACTGGGGAAATGGAAAGCAAATAGAATCAAATCTTTTTTGCATGTGCTCTTGGTTTTATTAAGGGTTTTCAAAGCAGGTCGCTGGTGATTTCTAAGAAATGCTTGTTTCTGGGAGATGAAAGGTTCTGACGCAAATTTCTGTTATCCTTTCGATGATAATTTGTGCCTTGGGCAAGGTGGTTTAAATCCAGTAAGCGGAGTATATGATCCATTTCCTGTGCTGTTTATGGGATAGTAGGAACAGTTGGTTTTGTGTAGGAAATACCAGGAGCTGGGTTGTGTGGAGTTAGGTAAAAGACTTTCTGCTGGCAGCCAAATTTCGGTCTGCACAGTTGAAATGGTTCTGAGAGCATCTAGGTAGTGGTTGGTAAAGCTTCAGTGGAAAGCCATGAATATTCAGAGCTGCCACATAGCTATGGGGAGACCCCCGTGCCTTCCAAAACACCCCTGCAGGAAAAAAAGTTGGGCATGTTAAAATGGTACATGTGTGTCATCTTTGAACCCAAGACTCTCAAGGTAGCAGACAGAGGCCATCATCTTCTGTTTCATTCTTAAATCCAAACTGGAGCTGACTGGGGGCTTCCTCCCCCCCCCCTCACTGGGATTCAATCGGAAGCCAGTGTAGCCTGCCCACCACAATACCTGCTGCCCTTGGAAAGGCAGCAGCTTCGCTGTTCTTCCCTCTGTGTCAAGACTGTGCTATCACATGTGTGAGTGGAGGTCCACTCCGATTTTCTGTTTGTTCTTCAGGTGGTTATTGAGATGTATTGTAGAAAGTACCTCTAACTTTCTAATTTTGAAAATAGAGCCATGACTTAATAAGCAAGTTGATGAATGTATTATTAGAATTGAGGTTTCAAAATTTCCTGAATGGTAGAAAGTGTTGTTTTGTTTTTTTTTTTTTATAATAAGCCCTTCCTGTGACCTGCTTCTATATTAGAAGATACTAGGGAGCTCCTGCTTTTGGGCTTGATAGAACTGGCAATTACATGTTTGCTTCTAATAGTAGTTTCTTGATTATATTTTAGAGGGGTCAGAAGAGATTTTAGCCAGACATCATAATTGCACAGCATGGTGTAATTTGATCTAGCAAAGCACAATATTAACAATTAAAATAATTATATGGGGAAGAAGAGAGGTTGTATTTAAGTGTAGCAACATGTAAATTATTTTCAGCACTGAATTTTACTGCATATTTATCAAGAGAATTATGTGATTAGGAATTAGTAAGATGCATGTCTGCTTCCATTCATAATGATTACAGTGGCCTAGAAAAGCTTTTCAGCTCTTTCAGAAACATTGTATCAGTTCTAAGAAATGATTCTACTTTGCAGTTTTCTGTTTCACTGGTGTGTAAGTACAACTGAAAAACCTTCTCGTGTGTGTTGGTACTTGTTAAATAATGCTTAACTTCTGTGCTGTAGCAGCCTTAAAGGTTCAAATACCTGAAACATGGAGCCTAAATATTTGGGTTTATTTGTCTGGCAAATCTAGCATTTACTGACCAGGAACAATTAAGCTATGCTTATTTCACTTCTATAAATTGGTACTTACAAATAAGTTTGTAGGTGATTACAATTATTAAAACTTTCTTTCAGGGTTTGAAAGTAGTTGCAGTAATGGAGTAATATCAAATAAAGCGCATCAATCTTACTGTCACAGTAAACACACAACCACCAGCTTGAATGTACCAGAGCTCAACAACATAAATGTGTCAAGATCACAGCAGGTTAACAGCTATTCCAGGTGAATAAACTTCAGATGCTTCTAATGTACATTAAAGCTTGTGTTATGCTTTTATTGCAGAGAAGAGTTTTCAGTGGAATTTGATGTGATTCTTTTCAACAACTAAAACAGTGTAAGGGGGCAACAGCTTGCGATCACTCTAGCATGCTTTGGTTTTGTTTTAACTTCTCAAGCTCAATAGACTCTCTTTTTTCTCCTGTTTCAATAAGGAAATGCAACGGACAAAAATAAATTACCTTGTTTATAGCTATTTATCATCAGTTTTGAAGTTGTGGTCAGTTTTGAAGTTGTGTAGTGAAGATGAACTAGCTCTCTGGCACTTGGGATTTTAATTTAAACCACTGACATTGGTTTAAGCACGTTGCATGTAGGTAATGAAAAGTTTTCCAGATACTCTTCATTTGTGGCAGTATCTGCAAAGTAAACATAATTGAGATGCATGTGAAACATGGACTGCCTTCCATTGCACACACAAGAATTGTTTGCCTACTCAAATCACTGTCACTTGTGCAAACAAGTTCAATTCAGAAAATGAAAATAGATGTATTAATCAGGGTTAATATGGTTATTCATAACCAATAAATACTGAGCTCTGGGTTGCACAGACGCAGCAGAACCTAATTTGATGTGAAATACAACTGTACTCGGCTACATTGTCCCAGATGCATTCCCAAAAGTACCAAGTAGGATGTGATGATGTGGTGATAACAAAAACTATTTCAATTGGGATAGTGATGATTAGGGAAAAAAGTAAGAGTAACAATTTACTCTTTAACTTCCTGATTTGTCTTTGCATCAGCAATCACTTCTGCCAAAAAGCCTGGCAGTGTTCTGACAACTTTGAGATTTTTCACAGGAGGAAGACAGTTCCTTGGCTGCAGTGGTGCCCAGTCAGAGAGGCCTTTTGGTTTCCTTCCTCAAAGGAAGCTGAATCTTTTTGGTCTTGAGAGAGGTTTTAGTTTGTCGTTCTTTGTGACGAAATAGAACAGGCTAGGATGTATCTGTCAGCAAAGCTCAGTCCCCAAAGTGCTTCTGTGAGCAAAGTGTGGTGAGAAGTTGTATGCTCTGAATTTGCCTCTGAGTATCTCTTCAGTGCCCTGGTTTACTCAGTATGTGCTTTGGGTCTTTCTTCTTTTTCCCTGTCATTCCACTGAGAGTAAATGAGAGATCAAGGCTTTTTTGAAAGAGTTATTTACTTAAATATGATATTCTCAAAGTAGGCTTTATATTGAGTTGACTGTGGGGGTGTTTTTAAAAAAAAAGTGGGAATAGTATATTTTCTCCGGCTCTATGTATGTACAGATATATGAACATGGTAAGAACTTTTTGGTGTGTATTTAGAAAGTGTTATGCTAATTAATCCCAAATAATGGTGGGCATGTTTAATTTTTCAGCATCTGAAAATGCTATTTGACTGAATGCTAATGTTAGTTGAGAGAGCCTTAAAATTTCCCTGGTGCTCCGGTATCACCAGTTTAGAAAAAACTGTGGTCTAACTTGGTAATATTTAAAAGCAGCTTTTAAGTAGCCAAGGTGAGGAAGTACTGTGCTGAAGTTGTGAAGGAGATAACCCAAAGTACTTCAATATGAGTAAAACTTCTATTTATTACTTTCTTTTCAGCAATGATGTAGACATGGAAACAGATCACTACTCCAATGGGGTTGCTGAGACTTCATCCAATGGCTTCCTAAATGGTAGTTCTAAACATGATCACGAAATGGAAGAATGTGACACAGAAATGGGTCTGCAGTGATATTTCTTACATTTTTATTAAGTGATGGCAACAAGGTTATGTTTTTACTTGCAATGCTTCCCAACTTGAAAATTAGGGATATTAGCTCAAATCTTAATTTCGTTTGTTTGTTTTGCTGTTACTGGATGTAAATTGTATACCCACTGATTTAGGTGGTCCAATGTCAGTGTGAGAACAGGGGAAACTGGTAACTCATGAGTATTAAAACTAGCATCAATTTCTAAGGCAGTACCTTTGAGAAGAAATATCCTACTGTGTAGCACACCTGGGTGAGGGTTGACAGATTGCTTTTCCTTCTTCCCCTAGTCCTCTTACCATTCATGGTTCTCATAGCATCTTTGCGCTCGACAATAAGAGTAGAAATTCCAAATCACTTATATTGAAGAATGTGAAGTGCTAATATTAAATGCTCAAGAAAAGAGCTATATCTGGGAACTGAGATGTCTAAAAGAAAAAAGGTTTCCACCAAGAAAATACTGCTTTACATAGTTGTGGTCTAAAAAGTAACTTTGTTTTACTTAACCTGCTTTATACTCAGTCATACCTGTTGACATTAGTGACAAAAAAGTAATGAAATACCCTCTGATTGCCAGCACACCATCAAAAGATCCTGTTTACTCCATCAGTTACAGTGCTAACTGTCCCTGTCCAGGAAAGGCAGTCTCATCACTCAAGTGCACGCAGGCTGGAGCTTAGAGAATGGTTGTTATTGCTGGCTGTGTCTGAAGAAGGGGAGGAATCCAGCCCAGCCACTTCTGCAGTTGCAGAACTATCTTCTCAAACAATTGATTTAACCAGACATCAATTAGTAGGTAGTTTAAATGAAATGTGAAACTCAGGACATGGCTGGTGAACTTTCAGAATGCAGTAGTACTTCCAGATATCTATGAAAGCCTCACAGTTCTGAGGGCCTTTGCTGCTGCTGATCACGCAGCTTTGCTGGGAAATACTGGGTAACTAGGTTGAAAAAGCAAATATAATTGTCACAGCCCTGGAGGGGGGAGATTCAAATTTCCAGGCTGTTTCCCTGCATTACGCTCAGAAACTGGGTAATAACAAGGCCTCATTTCTGTGACAAAAAGCGAAACACTTCTTTACTCTCTTGCAGCCTTTTCCACAGAGGCTTGCTGTGACAGGCATGAAGCAGCTGCACGGGGCGCAGAGTTGTTTGTGGGTTTTTAATGTAGTTGGTTTATGCCTTTGGAAAGTGATGTCCTAGATTGGGCTGCAGCTAGCAACAAACACCACTGCTTGAAGACTTGTGGGTGCTTCACCTTTGTAAAAAAGACACGTGACTCCTCAACCTACATTGTTTACTCCCCACAGTTTGAGTTTGGTGATATTTTTTTTTGTGTGTTCTTTTGCTTTTTGAAATATTTATATATTCTTCTTAGTGCTGTGTATGTAAAGTTTAAGTGGGCAGATTTTTTTCCCAAGGTGATATGCTCATGTCTAAGGAAAAAAAAGTGAAGTGGCCACTTAAATCCTTGTTTGAAATAGTGGTCAAAATATTATGCTAGATAGCAATCTCAAAATCGGAACGAAGAATGGTTTTGTAATTAAAGTGTACATCAAAATCCGGATACAAAACTTGATTTCAGTGATGAAAAAAGGCAAGGAATGGTTAAATGCCTTTTTTTTCAACAGGTTGCTTTAGTTGTAAATTTTAAAAAGGCAGAACTTTCAGAGAAGTCAAGAGTTGATTTACTATTCATAAACTGCATTAATATATTTTAATATCACTAGTATTGGGGAATATTATAGCAAACAGTAAAGAAATCAATTGTAGTGTTCTGCTTGATTACAAAAGCAGCCTGAAATGTTCAAATTATTAAGCTAATATATTCTACAAGGAGTACCAACAGTCTACATGACTGTCTTGTAGCAACATCCATCGTGGCTGTTTGGGTAGTTGAGGTGATTTTTTTGCTCTCTGTTAGCAGTTCTGGATTTGGTGTATCTTTAGAAGCGCAATGCCAAAGAATTAAAAGGGTAGAACTGTGTGGACTTTTATTGTTGTCGTCACTAATTTTAAACTCCCCTAAAATTTTACAGTAAAATTTGGGTTGTAGTCTAGTTAGCTAGCTAAGGGCAAAGGCTGTCTACACGTGCTGTTTATTTTGCAATGGTTAATTTTAAACTAAGTCTCTTAATGTTTATAAAAGAGCAATTGAACAGTGCTGGGTATAGGAGCACATTATGCCAAGGTCTCTGGCCCAACGTGCTTTCTCTCTGAGAAGGCAGATGTCGTTTGAGTGAAATCAGTGCAGATTCACTAGATCCATACACTGTTATTGTCAGCTCTATTAGCGGTGGTGATGACGATATCATTTTTGCAGAAGTAGATTCAAGTCAGTTAAGACGTCAGCTATGTGGTGGCAGCCAGGCGGCTATTGAAAGAATGATCCATTTTGGAAGAGAATTGCAAGCAATGAGTGAGCAACTAAGAAGAGAATGTGGCAAAAACACAGCGAATAAGAAAATGCTCAAGGTATGTTTAATCTTGAAATTGTGGTGTTAAGGTGAATAACCATGCTGCTGAGTGGAAACTTTCTACATGTGGCATTGCAATACTGTTCTGCTTTAACATTGGTGATTTTTTTTATATTTTTTTTTTTTGTCTGAGAGCAGTATTCTAGTCAGCTGTGGTGTGTAGCACGTTCACAGGGATGATAATTTCATACTGTAATACAATTAAAACCAGAAATGAATTTAGCACTTCCCTCTCTCTCATTTCTGACCATGTAGAATCTTGAATTAAAATGGCCTCTTGAATCAAAGTGCCATTTTCAACTGTAATGATAAACAAACTGCAAGAAAGAAGTTTGATACAGATGCCTAAAATGTACTCTCTTCAGGACTCTGTGTGTGTGAATTAGTTTATCTTGATTTGAGACTCCTCTGAAAAAGAATTCCCTTGGCAAAGACTGACCGCATGCAATTTTCAGGCTGTTTTCTCTTTCCCCACCACTTAATAAAATACTGCTAACTTCATCTTCCTGTACAACTTCCACTTGGGAAGAACACTGCTTGCTCAAAGTGGAACAAGTCATGTTAGAATTCTTTTTATCCTTTGTTATTGATGAAGGACACTGACAATCACCTTCATGATTCTGAGTCAAAATAAGAAAACAGTCCTGGTTTTCACTAGTAGACTATAGGTGTGAGATGTAATCAAAATCATCTTTCCACAGGATGCATTCAGTTTACTTGCATATTCAGATCCCTGGAGCAGCCCCGTTGGAAATCAGCTTGACCCGATACAAAGAGAACCTGTGTGCTCCGTACTCAATAGTGCAATACTAGGTAAGTACGGCCTGGTACGGAGCGCCTGTCGTTCCAGGTGCTGCTCACCGTGCTTCATCTGCTGGGCTTGGCACTCGGCTGGCTGAGCGATTAACGAAGTAGAGCAATGTTGGGGTGCGCTCATTATAATAAAAGAGAGGCTTAGTTTTGGGGAGTATATTAATGTAACAGATGTAATCACCTTTTGTTCTTGTTGTTCAAAGCAAAACCAGGCCTATTCAATAATGGTGCTCTGCAGGGAATTTGAAAATATCATTTTGTTGCTCCTGCTCTGTCTTGCTGTAAGAGCAAACTTTGCAAGTAAACACATGGAATTTGAAAGGAGCGATTTAAGCAAGCTTAAAACTTAAGTTTTCAGTGCATTACTATGAAATTAATCGGGTATTGCAACTGCTGCTGTTGGTTCTTCTTCAGAGACTCACAATCTGCCAAAGCAACCACCACTTGCCCTAGCAATGGGACAAGCGTCACAGTGTCTAGGATTGATGGCTCGATCAGGAATTGGATCCTGCGCGTTTGCCACAGTGGAAGACTACCTACACTAGCTATGCATTTGGAGATCTGAAAGGTGTTGTGACATATTCAACATGGAAAGTAGACCAGCTCTGCTGACTGGAATTTGGAATTTTAATTATGTACTAAGGACAAGTCTGTTGCTTTATGTTGCTTCCTAGTTTACAGCATGATGCAAATGATTTCTAACTTAGTGTTAGGAGAAAATTTCCATCTTTAAGCCTCTTAGACAACTAAGAGTTGAAAATATCACTGATAATGTCAGGCATCCAAATTGACAAGTACCAATCCTTTAAACGATTGTCCAAAACAAACCAAAAATCCTGCTACCTTCTGGTAGGACGGAAGAATAGAAAACATGGATGTATTAGCGTGTGGGTGATGTACACGTCAAGCAGGATGACTTGCCAACCTCCACCCCATTGTTACATAGTTCAATCAGTGTAATTTGCAAAATGCATAAACACCTGATGGTTTGGATATATAGTGTTGATGGGAAGAAATGATATTTTTTAATGTGTACTGTAAAACTTGAATTACTCAGGAGCTGAGTGAATATGTTTGTTGCTACTTACAATCCCAACCTGTTGATCTTAGTAGTTTTTTGTTTTAACATGGTCTTTTCAACTTTGTTTCCTTGTTTAACTACAGACAGCTTCTGTTGTGTAGACTCACCAGTTTAACTGTTGTATTATAACAGTATTACATGTCAACACAGTGTGGTTATGACCTATTTATATAAAAACCAAATATTTAGTCAATTTACAGTCTTAATTTAATCTTTGTACACCTTGCATTTTTAAAAGTGCTTAAATAGTACTATATTGCAATAAAATGTAGTGATATCATAATTAACCAGCCATTAAAAACTTACTTCTACATACATAGTAGCATGGACTTGTATGCTACGTTTTCTTGGGTCTGGAGTTCTGTCCTAGAACAGCGGTTCTCAGGTAGACACCCATGAATTCAGCATGGTGGCTCGCCAGTCAAACCGGGGATGCCACTTCCCTGTGTCAGAGCACTGCGGTGGCTGGGCTGTCAAAGGTTTACTCTGTTCTTGCCCAGGGCACAGTTAAAGCACCGAGTGGAACTTCAGTACTCCATGAAGATAGGGGAAAAATCTTTATTCCTTAAAACTAACCATCAGGCTGGACAAGAAACATCCCTGCTACGTGAACTGAGTTAAGGATTATGGTATTAGGATACAGCCTTTCTTTAGAGATGCAAATAACTGAAAAAGGGGGAATAATTGACTGTTGTAAGAAACGAAGCACCCAGAACAGCAAGTACAACATTGTTCATCTTTATTCTCTGCAAAGAAGCTGCCTCATGGAGGCAGCTCTACAAGCTTGGCTGTAACACCAGCTGTTCTAAATCAGTATTAAGGATAGACAGTCACTGCCCAGCTTCTCCAACCACTTCTGAAAGTGGGAGGGAAGAGAACAGGGAAATCAGTTCAGCCACGGCGTTGTGAGTTAGTGCCTTCTAATGGCTGTTGGCTAGAGCTGAAAGAGGAGTGACAATGGAGAAGTGGGGGGGGGGAAACCACCTTTGTTGTGTTGAGAGCCTGACTTTCAGTAAAAGTCCTTAATTGCATCTTCTGAAAAGCTGTCTTCATACTTGATTCTTCATCTGTGTTAAGAGCCAGCGTTTTTTAAACCTTATTGCTTTTTGCTTTTTTTCTTGCCCTTAAAAAAACCAAAAAAAGCTGTTAGTTACCATTTTCCTAGCCCATCTACTGGGAGAAGCAGCCATTGATTACTGCAGCATTTCATAACAAAACCAGCCGGAAAGCTGATTAACTTCCTATCATTGGTCACATACAAGAAGTGACTTCCACTGGCCAGTGGTACCAGCTTGTGCTGCTCTCCTTCAGGAGGAGGGCAGGCAGCTGCATTGCTGAAGCACAACTGAAAAGCAGACTCTGCCTGCTGAGGATCAGTAACTCTTGCAACTAGTGTTCAGACTGTGCTTGTGTGACTGAGGGGCAGCGTGTGGCTGTAACTGATGTGTGTATGAGTCTGACCCTGTTCCTTTCTGTAATGTCCTTTTTTTATGAGGAGAAACAGGCGCCACTTCCCTGTGCTCACACAGAGGTTTTGGGATCTTGGCATCCCTGCTTTGTTTTACACATATCTGAAATTACTTCCAATACCTCAGAGGTTGTAGGCTGAAACAACAATTAGTAGAACATCTATTTTAACAAGTAAACGTGGCTCTAGGCCCAGATGCTGTTTCTTAATGTACCAAAAATGAGGTAATTTTTTAAGTTCTGTCTCATGCACCCTCCCGCAGGGGAGTGCTCACTACACCTGCTCAGGCTGTAGTATCCTCCTGCCACTCCCTTACTATCAGTTTTTTTGAGTAAGATGGTAGCAAGATACAACCCTCTAGCATGGGAAAGCTTGCTTTTTGGTTTTTTGGTTGGTTGTTTTTTTTTTTAAAGCATACTTTATGCATATGTGGTATAAAGTAGTACCTACTTTGACTTTTTGTACTCACCCCAAGATTTGTCCACAAACTGAACTGCAGGTTTTTTAACTGGGTTTTTCTTGTTTTCAAGGGAAAAAAATTCATTTGCTGAAATGGAGACAAGTGTTAATTACAGAGTTTAACACAGACAAATCTAGATGCAGACCCACCCATGGAAAACTGCTTACCCTGTGCCCGGTTGGCATCTGGTCCATAGAGCTGAGTGTTTAAAAAGTCTTTGGCAAGCTGTTGGTGGAGGCCTGTTAAACTCTGATCTTTTAAGCGCACAGCTGTATAGTTTCCTTTTGGCCTAGTTAAATAAAAAGAGCTGTAAATCCCTGTAGCATAGTTAGAGAACCCAGAACAAGAGAGACACTAGTCAATGCTTTCCTACTTCAGCACAACAGCAGCTGGTGCTGGTGTCTGGTGCTCAGCCATGCTTTGTAGCGGTATTAAAGAAAAAAAAAATAATGGACTGAGACACACAACCTGTCATCACATGCCTTTATATGCCCCAAGTAGTTCCTTGGGAGTCTCAAACTAGCCCTACCAGAAGCTAGTGTCCTTCCTCTATAGGGACATCACTGACAAAGAAATAAAGGTGGTGGTAGTGGGGGAGACTGAAATGCAGGAATTCAGTGGTCAACAACCAGACCTGCAGCAGCATATAACAGAATGTCTACCTGCTGTGCTTATGACTGCTCAGTTATCTCACAGCAGTTACACAGAAAATATATAAAAAATATTTTTTTTTAATATATATGTGGGCCTATATATATATTTTACAAGTATGTTGTATGAGAAGCATATTAAAGGTGCTTTTAGCATATAAATATGCCTTCCATCAGAGGAAGAGCGGGTGGAACATCAAGTGAAGAAGAGTACAGCCACAGTAACAGAACAGCTGCTGTGACGCCCCCTCCCCAAGCCAGCAGAAGCAGCGCGGACAGACACCCTGGATCGTCCTCTCCCAGCGTACCTGGCACCCTTTCTTCGCTTGTCTTTCTTCACCCGCTTTTGGGCTTGGCCTTGCTTTTGGACTTGGCCCTGTCTCTGCTTCGCAGCCCCACCTCCGTGGTGTTTACCTAAAGTGAATTTAACACAAAAAAAAATCCCAAATGTTATGAATCAAGAGCTGTAAGTGAAAGAGGAACAGGAGTGAAACAATTATGCTGTGAAAAATAAGATGCCTTTAGTTAACTCCAAGAGGCATTCTTTCAGAAGCTCTGACTAGTTGCCCTCACAGAAGGGCTGTGAGAGGAAGGGGAAGAAGCATGCTGCAGGGGAGCCACCCCAAGTACTGTTAGCCAGTTTTCCCCTTCCTTGGCATCAACACCACAAAAGGGGATTCATCACAGGACAACAATTCAATGCAACACAACAGCTACACATAATGCGCAAAGGGGAGTCCAGCCTCAGCTTTGTTCTCACCATTGAGTAAGTACCAATGCTCAGCATTGAAAGCATCATCCCGAGTTCAACTCTTGCTTGTGCCAACAGATTTTTTTTAAAAAACAATAATAAAAGGAAGAAAAAGTAGTAGTTACACCATCCAGCTATATAATTATGTGAGGTATGAATGACAAAATTGTTTGTTTAAAAAAAAACCCCTTCTTTTGTTGTAAAGTACTTTGAAGTACAGATGAAGAGGGCTAGAAAATAGCAGTCGTGAATACTCTAGACTCTTGATTTTCTAAGTTCAGAATTTGAAAGAGAGTTACCTGATTTTTACAGATGCTATTAAATTATAGTATGATATGTAAAGTATCAAGGTGATTAACAACTCTATCCAGGAATAGCCTTTATAACTTAAATGAATGCTAAATATTAATCTCCCTCTGGTAATCCTTGGTTTTTCTAACACCTGCGCAGTATTTCCTTAAACACCTTGGGCTATTTTAACTGAAATCATTGTACAGCAAACAACTGTAAAAGGTGCACGAATCAAGTTAAATGCGACTTCAGCTCTTCCTCATATTGTTCCTGGGCAACAGCCAATCCGCCCAGTCTGTTCACGTTTCAGACTTTCAAAAGGGCTCCGTACCAGAGCGCTATCCCCCCCACTGCAGCTCTAGCACAGAAATGAAACCCGGGGGAGGGGATAGGGGGGAGCACCGCGCCAGCAATAGGAGCTGTGGCATACCTGGGTCAGCTGCCGCTGTCTGCCCCTCGGCTCTGTGGAGTGCGGAGAAGGCAACAGGTTACCCTGCCAATTCACGTTCCCTCCCCTTTACTCCAAGCCACGAAAGCTCCCCTTTTCCACCCGGGCCTCCCCACGCCAGGTCGCGAAAGGGCCGCACCATGGGCGGAGGAGGAGGGGGGGGATCGCCCGGACACTCCCACACCCGAACGCCCGTGTGTGTCATGTGTCCCCCCGTGCCCCACCGCCACCGCCATCGCCCCCTCACCCTGCGGGCGGCGCGGCGGCCAGCTCCTGCAGCACGGCCTCGGGGAGCAGCTTCCGTCTCTGCGGGGAGAGGGCAGTTAGCGGAGCGGGGAGGGGGGGGGGCCGCCCGCCCGGCGGGGG
>VUYV01000290.1:762481-773336 GCA_008711295.1 Anarhynchus alexandrinus | reverse complement strand
TCTGCTTCTCCTTCAGCAGCTCCCGGTGCCTGCGGGGAGGCGGGAGGCGCCGTCAGCGCGGGGGGGGGGGGGAAGGGGAGGAAGGGCTCGCGCGCGGGTGGCCGTTGGGGTGGTGGTGTGTGTCCGTACCTGCGGGCCGCTTCCCCCACCAGCTTCCGTTCGGTCTCGGCCGCCTCCTTCGCCGCGCCGAAGGACACCTCCTCCGGGGCCTCGTCCTCCGAGGAAGGCGGGCTGAGGAGCGCGGCGGGCGGCCCGCGCTCCCCTCCCGCCGCCGCCACGGCCNCAGCGGGCAGCGGCCTGAGGTGTCAGCGGCGGCGGGGCCGGAGCCGCCCGCCCCGGGACCCCGCCGCCCGTTTATTGCCGTGGGGAGCAGGGGAGGGGGGGACAGCCCGGCCGCACCCGCCGCCTCCCTCCCTCTTTCCCTCCCCACGCCCACCCGCGCCCCCGCCGGGCGCCAGGTCGGGCTGCGGCGTCCGGGCGCGGCGCTTCCCCGCGTCGGTCGCTGCGAGGTGCTCAGGAGATGATCTCTGTCTGGTGGCGCGCCAGCGCCGGCGGCAGAGTGGTCCCGCAGGGGCCCGGGAAGTGAAACCTGGAAGGAAGCAGCCGGGTGAGGGCGGCGGGCAAGGACCAGCGCGTCGCTGCTCTTTTCAGCTTCACACTTAGAAAAAGACAGTTGTGTCTTCAGTAGAAGTTAGTTCCACCAAGAAAGACCAATCATCTTTTCTTCTACTAAGAAGATAACAGTATTTCTTAAGCATTGGGGAAAAACTACATCATGTTTGTTTAAAAACTTTGGAGCATTTTAGCAGTTCAATGCAAAAGACCAATGAAGACGGAGGGGACTAAAGGTTGCTAGTTTAAAACTGAACAGCTTTACCTGAATCTGTTTGTAGCAGGAGTGGCTTCCATGTTAAATTCTGCAACTGGCACTCCTCTGGCAGATACCTGAGGGGCAAACATAGCGGCAGGATACACCACGGAGGAGGTCCCCACCTGCAGGAACAGGGTGAAAAATCACGAGTGTAGCAGGTCACTAGTTAAACAGACAGAACCAAACCAACCCACAAGGTAAGGACTCTTCTCAGAACACTGGATGTGCAAAACCACTGAAGCATGGAAGACCCCTACAGAAATGAAACCAAATCAGTGTTTATATTTAGCGTCACTGCACATGTAGCTATTTAACATAGCATAAGAATCAGGAATTGTTTCTCTGATGCAACCTAGAGAAGCCTGTTTGTGGATTATAACTGTAGATTAAAAAAAAAAATAAAATCCCAGAAACACAAAATGGCAGACTTTGCCTTCAGAAAAACAAAACAAGATGTTCCTTCTGTTACTTGAGATTATTCTGTGAAGGGTACACAATATTCTGAGCAAGTGTTTTGGTCAGCGATCTGGAACATACATGGCATGTAAACAACCTCACAAAAAAAGCAGCACATGATAACAGCTAGCTACCTTCTTGCAATATTTTGTCACTTTTTTATTTAAACTGAGCATAAAAATAATATTTTTCACTGTTTGAGAAATTCAACAGCTTAACAATATTAGCGGACCTCTAACACTTGAAGCACTAATGCTGTACACTAAATGCAGATGGCAGATGTCAGCTGAGCAAGATGCACACATGATGAACCTGTTAACTTCTCAGTAGTCTATGGACGTTTTCAAACCTCGTGGCGTTTTAATGTTTTACACTTGACACTACAGAGTCCCCCAGGGGCTTTTAGCTCCTTCAGGGAAGTGCAGATGCACCTCCCTTACCCAGAGGCTGCGACCTCTTTAGCGTGGCTTCCCTGCCAGTTAAGAAGCTAGGTAACAGAAGTGGCACTCACTACCAAGCAGAGGTCGCATATTTCAAGTTCCTTCTCGACCTCTGTGAGAATGTCAGGATCCAGGGTTTCACCAAACCACACAACGTGGGGACGGAGGAGCCCATTGCAGCCGTCCTCCTCACACCTGTTTAAAAATCACAACGTGACACTGTTATGATGCTGATGTGGATGTTTCAAGCTGCAATACAGCAAAACAGTTTTCGTTCTCGTTTGGTCATGTCTTACCTGCCCACACTCTTTCTCCCTTCTCCTTCACAGCCCTCCCCACACCCTCCTCTGCCACGTGCTGGACATGCTGGAAGCCAAAGCCATGCTACACGTGTGTTCGAAGTACACAGATGCTGCCTGGTCACACAGAACAGGTTGCTGAATGGTTGTGCAATTCAGATACTTAATTGTGTCTTCCCCTTACTCAGCTCCTGAAATGCAGGGAACTTAAAACATAGTATGTGCTACAGACCTCGGCCTCCAACAACTTTAACAAACTGGCCAACAGGATTTTAAGGAGAACGTGAACCGTAAGACAGAAGCACTGCATTAGCCTCTCTTCCTTAGGAACCAGATGAAAAATAGGGTGGCTTCTTGCATCTGCAACTAGCTGAGGCAAAGCTTCAGCCATTATGAAAAAGCACCATGGCACAATTAATGCCTGCGAGGGGCTACGCAGTGGCTGTACCCCTGCACATTATTCCAGACTGACTAACTGTAGGTAGCACCTGCAAAGTATCAAAATGTTTATTGCGTAGCACTTCATTTCTTGCTGCAATTCTCCTGCTACTCCACTTACTACAAAACCCATGAATTTAGGCATGTTTCAGCTTGATGCTCAAGTACACAAACATGCGATCCCTTTAGCATCATGGTAAACTTCTAGTACACACTCCTGTTGTCCGCTGTCCCCCATAACTTTAGATGCAGTTCTCTGGGCTGAAGTCCCATGCCTTTTTCTCCTGTAGAATGTCTCCATGTCTTTCCAAAACTACGTGAACAGTAATATAAGCCTTTGAGATGCACAAGGCATGAAGAGGTAACAGCAAAAAACAAAGCGGACCGTACGTACTGAGGAAGGTCCTCAACTGGAATTGCGGCGTCCTCTGTTTCAGGATCTGGAGCCCTGAAGTTACAAAATTGAAATACATATTCAATCGTACAAAGTGCACTTTATATATAAATAAAAACTTCGTATTGTCTAAAGCACACTCTCCAGTCATGGAATCTTTGCGACTTCAGCCAATTTCAACACCTACTACAACCCTAAAATACCATGCAGAGGGCAGGCAGGCATTTGTCCAGAATTATCCCAGAGCTAAGCAGCTGTAATAAGCTGGTCAAAGCCTGTCAAAGGCACACCAAAAATTTATGTAGCTATCTAAAGATCTGGTGAAATGCAAAGGGAAAAAAAACTAAAAATCTATGAGCATATGCCTGTTGCCTGTTCCCCCCTCCCTTATTGTTATGGGTGAAAGACAGAGGATGGCTAGAAAAAGGAGACTGAAGGATTCTCCTGCAACTTTTTAAGTTGCAGAAATCGTGGGAACTGATGCTTCCCTCCTGATTGTTTCACACATCCGTATTGTGAGACCTGTAATCATGAGACTCTTATGGATGAGTTGAAGGACAAAAGCTACTACGGGGTCAAGAGATGCAAAGAGGACTATCCATGCATCAAGTGATGAGAGTCCAATTTAAGGAATAAGCATCTGATTTAATAAAGAAACTGGAAGGTGAAGAGGATGGGAGTAAACACACATTCTCAAAGTGTACAATTAGTTGATGTCCAGTATGAGAGTTTCAGACCATCTGAAATTGCTCTAATTAAAACATATAGTGTTGTGCTAACTTAGAGGTTAAGTTATTCACGTTCACTGACTTACGGTATCATGGGCTCTCACTGAAGTCACCAAAGAGTATACTGACGTTTCAAAACAGTTGTGTAAAATGTAAGCAATTAATACTACTAAAGGAAAATGGGGTGGGTGGCTGAAACTCCTGTATGCTCCTAAAATGGCCCCTTTTCCATTGAACAGCAAAGTAGAAAATACAGAGAGTTCATGAGGCAGACATATTACCCTTTCCCGCCCAATGCGGGGCATATTGGACTCTTGTAATTCGCAGCCACGTTTCCACAGTTGGTGCATCGAGTTTTAAATAAACTACCTGAAAAGCACAAAGAGAAAACATCAGGGACCGAGCGGTTGCTCTGAGGTACGGCTGTACAAGAAAGTGGTTCTGTCTATCCCGGACGGCCTTTATTTGACTTTGAAGGTGATACCTTGCGGGTCACTTACTACATGGACGCAGCAGCCAAGTGTTGAAACCTGGCAGCATCATGAACAAGACACTATTTACACAGTGCGTACATGTGCTTTTGTTCAGCAAGCCAAGAGCTGAAAGGCTGCGGTGAACAACAGCGACAGTCCCTCTAAGCTATGATTTATCACCTTGTTCTACCTCACCACATTAGTAATACTCAGCCTCGTAAGAGTGTTTCAGAGGAAAAATCATTATTTAAAGTATCACTGAGGGAGATGATTTCTGCTTATTATTTCTCCCCTTAAACCAGAAATGTTTTCTAAAAAAAGAAAAAAAAATGGTTTTTAACGCTATTTTTTTAATGCAAACTCCCCAACCCCAAGACTTTTGTAGAGTTACTAATGTGCTGTAGAGGTGTGCAATATTACCAAGGGTTTAAATTTGGTTTTATTTTGTAAAGAATAAGGAGAATCCAAATTAAACTCTACCCAAGGCTTTACCCTTGGATCCACAACTGCAAAAAGATCCGTGCAGGTTTCCTGTGTCCAGATCACAAAGTAGTGATGGGAAATCCCATTTAAACCTTTAGTGATACTTAAGTTAAATACAGTACTGGTGGACCAGGATGGGGCTTTGTCCTGGGAGACTTTCACTCTGCGGCAGGGCCTGCGGAGTGGAAAAAGGAGGAGTGGAGGCACCTCAAAGGATAGAGAAGGGCTTCCCCACTCTTGTCCTCTCCACACCCATATATTTCCTCAGATCCAAAAGCCCCGCTGACCCCTGCACACTGTGCCTGCATTTTGCTCCGCTGGCACTTTGCAGGAGAGAGGGAGGGAGCGAAGAATGCCACTAACTACAGGGAAGAGAGGGAGTCCCACTGGGTGTAGGAGGGAAAGGTAAGGGAATCCCATCCGTTTCCAGCCCCTTCTTCCTCCTGTAGCCAAGGACTGCACAGGTGGATCTCTGAAGGACAGGACAGGACAGAGGGACAGCACCAGGGCTGGTGAGACCAGTCTTGCCACTACACCTGTTATTGGTGGCAATACTGGTGTGGCACCACTGCTACCACACAGTAGAAATCCTCATGGGTTCTTTTCCCCTTTTCTGGATGAAATCAGCCAAGTGTCACTATCCACATGTATTCAAGTGGTTCTGAGGCAAAACTGAGCAAGCAGGAATGGAGAACCACTACTGTCAGAATCCATTAAAAAAAGAAATAAAGAGAAAAAGAAAAAAGGGATACAAGAGAAAAAAAGGGATACAAGAGAAATAAAGGGATACAAGAGAAATAAAGGGATACAAGAGAAATAAAGGGATACAAGAGAAATAAAGGGATACAAGAGAAATAAAGGGATACAAGAGAAATAAAGGGATACAAGAGAAATAAAGGGATACAAGAGAAATAAAGGGATACAAGAGAAATAAAGGGATACAAGAGAAATAAAGGAAGGTTATAAAGTACCTGAAACAACTTCCAAAAGAGAACAGGGTGATATTGTAAATGACTTCATCCAAGTTATTATCATTTTAAAGACAAATTTATTTTCTCCTAGTACTTATGCTGCTCTCTCTTCTCCCCCCACCCCCAGGTTTGCTGGCCTGTAGCAGACAGGTAAGCTGATTCTTACCATGAATTTCTAAAAGGTGCTTTGTGCCTGCCTTTCTGTGTAGTTCATCGATATTCTGAGTAATGACCACAACGCTCCTTCCTTGCTTGCTCAGTCGCCTTTCGCACTCTGCGATGGCAATATGTGCAGGATTGGGGTGTTTACTCAACATCACTTCCCGACGATAATGGTAAAATTCCCATACACGAGAAGGGTTTCGCGCAAAAGCCTCTGGAGTAGCCAGCTCCTGGAAAAGATGTAACAATTCATTCTGCCAATGGAAGGGCAAGAAAATCCCCTCCCCAAACAAAGCCTGCTAGATTACTGCCATTTACACTGCTACCAGCATAACAAGATAATCAAAAGCAGATTATTTATAACCAGATGCAGTTGACAAGAATATAGTTCAATAGCCCTTACGAGGATGACAAGTCCAAGTCTTATCAAACAAGGAAATAACCGAAGTCAATAGCATGGTACATGGTTTTACATAGTAGACTCGGACCTGATTGTGTGCTGCCCTACCAAACTATCAGGAGTTTAATACAGCACAAAGAAGACGAGATATTTCAATGCACACAATTTTTGGCATTCAAAACTCTCTTTTCTGCAGCAGCCATAAAACTCAGCATCGTGTGGATATATTCCCTTTGCTAGCAATTTCTTTTCTGCCTTAATTTAAGTGTAACATAAGCCAAATTACAGCCATTGTCAAAACCGAAGTCTAATGTCTTGTCTTGTATGTGCCGGTAAAATCAAAGCTATACTTTTCACACTAACTTTAATTTTGCCTAATCTGTTTTTGTTTTTTTGGTTTGGTTTTTTTTTTTTTTTTTTAAATGAGGAATGGCTTAGTCTAATGCTTCAATGCAAAAGTCCACTGATGTGCAAAACGCTGAATGCAAGCTTTCTGGTGCAGAAGGATCAGGCATTTATACACACGCATGCTTTATTTGAATCGATAGTCACTGAAAGAAAAAAAATGCATCTTTAGATTCAAACCATCTCGAAACACTCATCTCTCTGACCCCTTTTTAACTTAATCAAATCTTTCACGAATGCTGGCATCAGAAAACATAAAGCAAATGTGATTGCGGTGTTTGGGGTAGCAGTTACTGACGGCATAATGGTTACCGGAAGCATCTGCAGTATCACGCAGGATCAGACCCACGAGGCACCTACACAACTTTTGTTGCACATTTTGGTGCTCGCTGCTGCACCACTCCACCCTCCAGTGTCTGCTTCCACCTCCTTTCCCACCCCAGTACTGGCAAGATCACACCAGCGAGAGAGATGGAGCTTGTGGGAGAGTTGAAGACTGCGNCCCCCCCCCCCCCCCCCAAAAAAAAATCCTAAAATATTTTTAAAGACTATTATGAGAAACCAAGATTAAAAGAAAACAAGTATTTGGTATTATCAGTTCTGTCCTTTGTTATATTGGTAAAAGGTTCTTAAGAGTTTAAAACGGGGAAGGCCCTATGAGGTAGGAAAACAGTGAGGGTGTCAAAAGATGAGCAAACAGCTTAAGCTGCAAGGCAGCAAGAAAAAGAGGATGGCAGAAAGACCTGGAACTGTCTGCAAGAACATTGTTTTCCCCAAACAACTGATAAACCAAATGACAGAAAAGAAGCTGCAGCTGCAGAAAGGAGCCCTCCTGGGCACGAGGAAGAGCCGCAGGGAGAGCTCTGTCCCTGCCGAACCACCACGGGACCGCTTCCATCCTCTAAGGTGGAAGCTTCTTCCCAACTTTTTGTGACCCTTTGCGCTCACCTGCCTGATGAATAAAGAAGCACAGCTGTGCAGACACGTGCCACCACCCCTGTACGTACCTGGGCTTGCCACTTTCTCCAGAAACCTCCAGCACCTCTGAAAGTAGGAACTCCGCTTTCCGCACTAACACCGGCTCCTGTGATAATGGCTATATGCTTCGCTTTGGCAAACACTTCTCGAAAATCTGCCATATCTATGCGTGGGGAGGAAAACCGGACAGCTGTTCAAACACTTTGACTTTTATATAAGAGGCCATACAGACAGTGCTGGCAGACTTATGCATCCAGAAACGGCTTCCACGTACACCTCCCATGACTTTAATTTCAGAATACTATTTTTTTTTCTGAGTTTCTGTATATTGGAATTCGAAGGGCAATTCCTGGAGATCCTCCAAAATGCATGTGAGCAAGTCCAGTGAGGTAACATGAATTAAACTATGAATAGACTCAATATTTGAAAGACAGAGCCTTCAACTGAAACCCCACACTAGATGCTACCTTGATAACAACTGTTGCCACCACCACCCAGGAACAGTTTGCTTTCTAATAGCAAGGTAAGAGCCTGAGATGAAAAAAATTTAAGTTTAGTTACAAAGTATCACCTTCAAAATTAAGGTAATTTCAGAAAATGCATTTCCTTCTGAGGCATTTGGCCCATTTTCTAGGTTTGCAATTGTATTTTCTATTTTTGAATGTATATTCCCCCCATTTTTCTCTGCATGGTAAAGTAATTGGGAAAAAGATGGGAAATTTCCTTTGCATTTTTCTAAGAGTCAAAACAAGGTTAAAAAGGAACAGGTTAGCTACAGAGAGACACAAAAAATTCTCTTCCAGTTTACCTCAGATATTAATTTTAAAGCAACACATTTTAGACTCACAGAATGGCTGAGCTGGGAAGGGACATCTGGAGATCATCTAGTCCAATCCCCTGCTCAAGCAGGGTCAGCCAGAGCAGAATGTCCAGGACTGCATCCAGTCAGGTGGCTTTTGAGTATCTCCAAAGTTGGAGACTCCACCATCTCTCTCTGCACAACCCTTACCAGTGCTTGACCACCCTCACAGTAAAAAAGTGTTTTCTTGTGTTCAGATGGAATCTTATGTGCTTTAATTTGTGTCTGTTGCCTCATGCCCTGTCACTGGGCACTACTGAGAAGAGTCCGCCTTGTCCTCATTCCTTCCCATCAGGTGTTTTCATACATTGCTAAGATGCCCCTGAGCCTGGTCTCCTCCAGGCTGAGCAGTCCTGGCTCCCCCATCCTCTCCTCACGTCAGATGCTTCAAGCCATTTACCTTTGTGGCCCTTCACTGGACTCTCTCCGGTAAGTCCATGTCTCTCTTGTACTGGGGAGCCCAGACCTGGACCCAGCACACCAGGTGTGTCTCACCACTGCCGAGTAGAGGGGAAGGATCACCTCCCTTCATCTGCTAGAGATGCTCTGCCAAGTGCAGCTCAGGACACCCATCAGCCTTTGTTGCTGCAAGGGCTCATCGCTGGCTCATGGTTAGCTTGGGGTCCATCAGGACCCTCAGAGCCTTTCCTGCTAAGCTGCTTTCCAGCTGGTTAGCCCCAGCCCATCCTGGTGCAGGGGCTATTTGTCCCCGGGGCAGGACTTGGCATTTCCATTTGCTGAACTTCATGAGGTTCCCATGAGCCCACATCCCCAGTCTCTTGAGGTCCCTCTGGATGGCAGCACGACCCTCTGGCATATCAGCCACTCCTCCCAGCTTTGCATCATCTAGAAACTTGCCGAGGGTACACTCTGCCCCATCATCCAGATCATTAACGAAGGTGTTAAACATGTTAAAAAATTTTGGCCCCACTATTGACTCCTATAGTACACCAGTAGTGACTACCCTCCAGCTGAACTTTGAGCTGCTGATCACAGCCCTAATCTTCACAATTTACTATGTTTGGGTTTTTTTTTTTTAACCAAAGACAGGTGAGTTTTTATAAGGACAGACAGTCACTGGAGAAGTCCCAAGACCCACAGCACGAGAGCCGTAGAACCGGGCAGAGAACATAACGATTCTGATGCCTCATCTGCTGTTGTAAACCAAACCTTACAAGCCCTTGAACGTGTAAAGATCAGGCTAAAAGTCCTCCTAGTCCCATCTCCAGGCTCGGACAGCAGCCAAATGCTGATGCTCAAGGCGGCACAAAAATCAAGTGCACCCTGGCTACCCAACTGCTTGGGGCTGTTTGGCACAGTTTTCAAGTTAAGGCACATCCTCGAATTAAAAAGGCAAAACCAAAAAGACCCCAAACAAACAAAAAGAGGATATTTGGCATTACTAGACTGACCAGGGCTCCTGGGGTTACCCAACAACCAGCTCCTGCATTGTTACAAGTACCCGAAGCCCTCCATAATTCTTGTACAAAGAAACAAGGAGTGAATTTTATTACCCATTAGGATTATGAAGAGGAAATGCAATTAACTAGCGTACATTTATGTGCATGAATTATAAATACTTAAAACGCATCACCAGGCAATCAGGCTGACTGCAACTACACGAGGGTTTTTGGAACTATACAGAATACAGACACACAGAAGATAAATTTTAGCAGCTAGGGGGGAAAAAAAAAATCAACTTCATGCTCTTCTAAACATTTTGATTTATACTACAGATTTCGCCTATCACACAAAACCTTCTAGAATTTCAAATCTACCTTAAAAAACCTACGCGAGGTTCTACAGCAAACAAATAGATGTGCCTTACTTGAACTAGGACGAGCCATTTCCGAGCAGAATTTGGGTTTCTTCGAAGCAGCAGCCTTAAGCCCACGACCCGCTCGGGAAACCAACCTTCCAGCCGTAAACGGAAAGAGACTCATCAGCATCCCTCGGGAAAGCGTTTGTTACCTGAGAAGAAACAAACGAAAGGCAAACGGGGCTGCCGGGAAGGAAGGAAGGAAGGAAGGAAAGAAGGAATTCTCCGGAAAGAACCAGGTACAAACATTATTCGTTTTTGGGTTTTTTTTCCCTGCACCTTTAATTCCCCACCCCCCCTGCAAAACACATCTCAAAGCTGCAGCACCAACCCCAGTCTACGTGCAGCTGCNAGGGGGAGGCAGCGGCGGCGACCGCCGCCGCTGCCTCCCCCTCGGCGGGGCTCCGTCCGCCCGGCGCGGCCCCAGAGGTCGCGGGTTCGAGCCCCGCCGGGGGCTACTTACCGGTAGCCAGCGGCTGCGCGGCGCTGAGGCCGAGGCGTGCGGCACCGCACGTCCCGCCCCGGGATTGCGGGGAGGGGGGGGCGGCCCTCGCTCCGCTCCGCCCCGCCCCGTTAAGGTCCCGCCCGGCTGCAGCTTGTGTAGGCTGCGATATTAACGCAACTCTTTTTCTCCTTTTTTTTTTTTATGAGAAAAACTGGTTTTAGCTTGGATTTTGTT
>VUYV01000290.1:680809-762276 GCA_008711295.1 Anarhynchus alexandrinus | reverse complement strand
CTCTCCTGTAGGCCCCCTTTAGGTACTGGAAGGCTGCAATGTCTCGCTGGAGCCTTCTCTTCTCCAGGCTGAACAGCCCCAACTCTCAGCCTCTCCTCACAGGAGAGGTGCTCCAGCCCTCTGATCGTCTTTGTGGCCCTCCTCTTGACCCAATCCAACATGTCCATGTCTTCGCTATGTTGGGGGCTCCAGAGCTGGATGCAGTACTCCAGGTGGGGTCTCACCAGAGTAGAGTGAAGAATCACCTCCCCTTTTCCCCCTGTTGGAGCAGGCCCAGAGGAGGGCCATGAAGATGACCAGAGGGTTGGAGCACCTCTCCGATGAAGACAGGCTGAGAGAGTTGGGGTTGTTCAGTCTGGAGAAGGCTCCAGGGAGACCTTATAGCAACCTTCCAGTATCTGAACAGGGCCTTTTACAAAGGCATGTAGTCAGAGGAGGAGGAGGAATGGCTTCAAACTGAAAGACGGTAGGTTTAGGTTAGCTATTAGGAAGAAAGTTTTTGCTTTGAGGGTGGTGAGACACTGGAACAGGTTGCCCAGGGAAGTTCACCCTGGAGGTGTTCAAGGCCAGGCTGGATGGGGCTTTGAGCAACCTGGTTTAGTGGAAGGTGTCCCTGCCCATGACAGGGGGATGGGCACTAGATGATCTTCAAGGTCCCTTCCAACCCAAACCATTCCATGATTTTGCGATTATCTCCTTCAACACTGTAACTATCCTGATGGTCAAAATCAAGTAATTCCATCTGGACTGGGGAAACCACTGAGACAACAGGTTTGCTCTGGCAGGTCTGACGAATGAGGGATTGGCTCTGCCCTACTATTATTCAGTATTATGACCTAGGTTGGTTTGTTTCTTTAAATGAAGCTCTTAGTGTGGATTGTACATCGTACTTATTAGGCAGTGTATTTTAGATGCTGGTTAAGGTAATATTTAAAAAAAAAAAAAAGGCAATTTGCAGGTGGACTATCACCACATTATTCCACTGATTACAAAGTTCAAGACAGCAAACTACTAGTCTAACATTACTAACAAAAAAAACTGCTTCTGTGTTTATGTAGCAGAGTTTGAGGAGCACATCAACTAAAATGCTTGCATTTCCACATTACCTCATCGCACTCATTAGACACGCTCCTCCTAACTTTACATTAACCCCAGGCAGGGCATATTAACATGCGAGGTTTGCAAAAGTACAGGTTTTTCAGTAAGAACAGAAGTCATAACAGCACCGTTATGCAAAATGTGTAGAGGATGAAATTAGGTGGGCTTGTTTAGGTTCCTCCAGCACATATAGATTGCATACCTCAACAAGCAAAATTATTCCAGTACTTCTTGAGCAATCACACATTCTGTATTCTCAAAGGTCTGAAACCATGAACAGCCTAGTTCAGCTGATGCTAACCTCCTGTAAATAGGAATCTTTGCCATAAGAAAACGGCTACATCAGCTTTCAAAATTGTTTGCAGTGGCCTCAGACAAATACATTTATGCAAATGTGCACACACATACATATGAGTGTATATTTTCTAAAAAGCATTATAAAAAGATTAAAGTGACATCTGAAATACATTTGAAGACCGTGGTGTTTGGTGTAGGTACCTGGCAGTGTTCTAGGATTGTCTGCGCCTGATAAAATACTTCTGCATAAAGTGTTTTTTCTATTATGGTAATTTCCTCCAGCAGCAGTATCAGTAATGCAGCAAGAGCAACTCTAGGTGAACACCAGAACTATGAAATGTTCTGCAAAGACATTCATTTCACCAAAATCAACACATAAGAATCCTGTCTCAGAGAAGCCGAAAGCTACGTGAAGGGCAAGTACACTGAACTTCGCACCCCCTGCTTTCACGCACCGCCCCCCCAGCCCCAGCACATTACCCTCCCCACTGCCAACTGTGTTGCAGTCAGCTGAGGCATTTACGTATTTAGCAATGAGTCTGTCTTGTCTGTCTTCCAGGAACTTGTCCCGTCTCCCCTTGACCCACAGAACACCATTCTCTGGCAGGAGTTCCCAGCTCTGCTCTCCCTCCTGTGAAGGACAGGGAAAGCAGCTGGCGAGGAACGTGTATCCACAGGGGCTGATATTCTCCTCTTAATGCTGCATGAACCCGTCAGTGCTAAAACAGGTTAATACCCTCCAGTCTTCCACTCCAATCATATTGTCCTTCAGCATTTTTACAAAGTACTTTTGCATCTGAGCACCATCAGCTAGAAACAGCTTACTGTTACTGACCATGAAACCTAGCTGTACCAAATACAAGCAAAACAGTTGTGTTTTTTTTAAAATCCCAAGTAAACAGTCTGTATTCTAACACACAATAGGTCTGTACCAATTAAATACAGTATGGCAGTATATAAATTACAGTTCTTTACAGTAAATAGTAAAATACGAGAGTCCGCTTACTGTACACAACAATCAAAGAAAGAACAGCAGCTTTTCAGTAAGGTCCCAGGTATCTCAATCATTCACTTGCTAAGAAACAAAGAAGAACAGATACAGCAGGCCATTCACTTCACTCATTTTTAACCGTGTTACTTTACAAATATCCAGAACGCTTCTACAGGCATCTACAGTATCTACATGTGGAACAACCTTCTTAGGAATTCATGAGCACCAGACATAAATCCCTCCATCATTCCCATTATTAAAATAAACTTTACAGATTAAAATTACTTTAGCAGGTTCTATTTCATCTTGATAATAACCAGCAAGTAACAAGTGCAAAGTTTGCAGTCACGATCCATTTACTGCTTCTTTGTTTTCCCACTTCCCCGCTACACCCAAAAAACCAAACCCCCCCCAAAACCCCTAAAACGTTGTCCTCTCACACCCTTGCAGTAATACTGGTTCTGCAGTCAAACTGCCCGGCTGGCTTATGTTAACATATGAACTGCCAGAGATATAGCTTCAGGCATTGTTAGTCATTTCAATCCAACGCCAGGTCAGCACAGTGGCAGGCCTCTAGGAAGACAAAATATACGAAGCAGTTGGATATTTCAGTGTGCTTAAACACAGAACGTAAGGCTGCACGGTGCCCAGTGACTAAAAGAAACACGGCACCGAGTTATCAGTTAAAACATTTACAAGAGAAAGATATAAACAGCAAATGTGTCAGTCTAAAACAAGTTCTTTGGTAATTAAGAACAGCAAATCGTAGCTTTTTTTTTTTCCAAATATGGATTTACATCCTGTTTTTTCCACAATAAAATATTTTTTGTTGTTTAAAATATATCTCCCAAGTTGTTGCGTAACAAATAGTCCAGTACCTCAGTTATCTACAGATCAGCTTTAACTGTATTTTAGTGTGCAGCCGTATCTGCTCACTGGCAGACAAACTATAGATACACATTCATATATATATATATAATATATATATATTATTTATAAAAAATTAGAGAATTAAGTCAAGGACTCTAGAGAATACACATTCCGTATGGACAGATTAAAATGTACAATAGCTTCAAAAATCCATAAAGTTTTCTACACAGCGATGCGTGTAGTAAGTGCAAAAATACTGCAGTTTAGTTAATCCAAGATTTCCTGTTTTCCTGTTTCCTCGAAAAAGCAGAAGCCGCTGCATCTCCTGAATGGCAGAGGACTTCTCCTCCTGTTTTAGGAGCGGATGACGAGCCTTGAAGCACGGAACTTTTCCGTTTCTCTGAAGTGGAAGATGCCTGAGACCGTGAAGTGCTACTCCATTTCCTCGCGGAAGCTGGTGCTTTGCTGAGGCGCCCAGGACGAACAAAGACACCGTGTCGTGGTTTGCAGTGGAAGTACTCTCTGCCTTTTACAGTCCCGTCATGCTTCCCTTCAATGAAAATAAATGCACAGGATTAATCGTTGGTACTTTCATTGGCACATACAATTGTAGCATTGAAGTGTAAGTATCTTTGGCTACCTGTCAAATAGTCAACATTGTTAATGCTGAGTGATGAAGCCAGATGCAGACCATACACTGGGGAGAACAAAACCTGGAAAGGAGGGCTTGAACTGGGACCAAAAAGATGATTTCCCACAATTTTACCTAGTTAACTTACAGTTTAAAAAGTCAAACATCTGTTCATTTTACAAACTAAACTAGCCTCAAAACCAACTGCTTATAAAGCTTAAAACTTAGCTGTCACAGAAACTTCTATTCCCAGTGTTAATATCTATTAAACCAGTAAAAACAATCTTTTAAAAAAGATCTGAAGCATTTCTGTAGGAGTCTCTTAACACTTGCAGAGCATTGACTTTTTCTGATCCCACCAAACTGAAGCTAAAGAAAACCTGTGCTCGATAATTAAGTTTTCCCTAGTGGAAAAAAAAAAAATTCTGAAAGCTACAGAGAGAAAACCCATTTGACAAGTGCTGTCCATGAACATCCATGTTGATTTAAAAAAAAAAAAAAAAGCCAACTTTAGGCTTTGCTTGTTTTTCTGATCTATAAAAATAGATGGGTACCAACGGGAACTACCACAACATTCAAAAGCATTATTAGGCATAAAGCAAGAAGAACAGGCCTTTAAAACAGTTAAAAATTAATCAAAGCATCCCTATAAACAGAAAGCCTGGAACTGGGTGTATCAGATACCAAGCTTACATTGGAGGTACTTCCCAGGACTGAACAGCACATGATTGTACTGCAACTTTAAAAATAGATCACGCTAGCTGCACAGATAACCCAGAGCAGATTTAGTCTTACCCAGCTGAACATTTAGTTCAACTCCGACCCAGATTCCAGCTGAAAAATCCACCGTTCCAACATATCTCACTGTGCCCATCTTATTACTTCCAACACAGACTTGTTCGCCCACGGCCACCCAGCTAGGCAAGACGTGGGCTTGATCTGCAGAAGCACCTTCTTCACAATCGGAACCATCTAAGTGGTCCTTCCCAATAAAATCGTCTACGGAAGTATCAGCATAAGTCTCACGGTCTGAAGTCTCTTTTACCAGTGCAGAACAAAAAGGGCTTTCCGCAGTGTCTGCAAGCCGGTCGCCCGCTGCCGCTGCAGAGCTCAGCTGGCCCACACACACGCTCTGCTCCTTGTCAGTGCCTCGGGGTAACTCTGAGGCGCTCACTCCATTAGAGGACACAAGGGAACACGACTGCAGAGCTGTCGAATGGTCAAAGTCCTTTCCATCTTCAACGCCCATGAACTCCGTAAAGGAGTGATCTTCCAGAATGTCCGTCATGTGCTCAACTGTTGCTTCGCGTGCTGAAAATTCAATGGTATGACAGGTATTTTTGCCATCCGAGGAACTCAAAACAGAAAATGATCCAGCTCTGGCTAACTGCTGAGAGTCTCTGTCAGTGGCATCGAGGGACAGTGGTACTTGTTCTGTTAAGGCACTGTTGTCTTTCAGTGGTAACACAGGTAACTTTTCTCTCGCTACCTCCTTTTCTGACTCTTGACACTCCTTGTTCGAAGAAGACCTTAAATCATGTGCAAGAGATGATCCCGAGGGATCATGAGAGTCCAGCTCCTTCGTGTGACTGGCTAGCTGGTCTGTGCTATCACTACAGGGAACAAGCATGTCAGACAGAGTAGCGTTAGAGGCACTGTGGGAGAAGTAGCCACTAGTAATACTGCTAGTGGTGGGGCTGCGGGATACCTCTTTCTCAAGAACACGTGAACTCATGAAGTCTGATTTAGAAGAAAACCATTCCCTGTTCTCCAGGCTAGCATTGTAAACACTGAAGTCAGCAAACTCCTCCGGTACGTAAGGCCGGAAATTTTGAAAACTTTGTGGACTTAGCTTCTTATTAATGGCCTCCAACTCACTGTCCTCCTCCTCAGAGTCCTGCAAAAGAAGAGGGAGTTGCATGGGATTAGGAACCCACAACAGTAAAGTTTTCACAATAAACTAACCTTCCTTGACTTTTTTCCTTTCTGAACATGGAGAAATATATAACTTTAATATTCTTTAATTGAAGAATGGAAGACACCTCTGAAAAGAGCTGCTGGGAACATATCCTGGCTACCCTGAGCTATTCAATTTTTAGAAAATAAACAAAATAGTTCAGAAAATATAAAGCAATGAAGTTTGGCATAAGGAAAGCTCACAACATGAAAAAGTGATATATTTACATATTTTCATCATACTCAGCTTTTAAAGCCATGTATTATAAATTTCCCCCCCACACACAATTTAGACTAATTAAACCTATTGAAGGTATTCTACAGAGCTAATTGACCACCTAACAAGAAAAACATAAATATGAATGGAAGAGGCCTTAGAGGGTCTCCACTGCAATACTGATTGTTAAAAACTATCCTGTACAATTTCTATTAATCTGATACCAGTGAGGCTAAATAATTTTGCTTACCCCTAGCTGTCACACTTGAACACATTCACGGTGTTTGAAAACAAAGGCAAAAGGATCAAGTATGACAGCAAATCTTCATGGAAGCATTTGTATACATACACGTACATGTTTGGAGGGAAATATGTGACACTTGTTAACCTGGCCGAATTTGGAGGTACCTCCCTGAGTTTCCCTTTGCTAACGAGAGGTGATGCACTGTGACCAGCCCACAGACATGGCTTTCACAGAGCCCATCTGAAGCTGAGGACTTCAGTCTGTCAAGACACACCTGAGAAAAACCCCAGCAACATGGTTTGGCTGCTCCCCCAATATAAAATACTGCAGGCAGGACTCCACATGGACCTTTTTTTAAGTACTTCATTTTTCATATAAATATATGTATTCATTTATACATATATATATGCATATATAAACATGTGTATATATATACATACATCTGTGTACACACACATATATTAAAAATGGTTAGTTTATAGCAAATTCCTACTAGAAAGAATAATATTTTCAGAAAAATGAAAACTGCTGAAGTACTTAAAGTTTAGAGGAACTCAAGCACCTATTATTTCTCAATTCATTTATCTGCATCATGGATTTCAACTACCGATGAAGGCAGATCCTGTGTTATATCTAAAGTAGTTTGATTCTTTCAGACACCTGCTGTGAACCACCGCTGGAAAAGGAAAAGCACAATACTCAAAACCAGATGACCAATGCATTGAGAACCAATAAACCAAGATTAAGATAAACATCCTCCTGAAAATGTTTCCTATACTTCATAATAGCTATGACTGCTCAAATAACTACGTACAACAAAGCTTCAAATACACAGACAGCAAACAGGTTTGTTCAGTTTGCAGGTCAGAATAATCACAGAATTGTTTAGGTTGGAAGGCACCTCTTGAGGTCATTTATTCCAAACTCCGCTGCTCAAGCAGGGTCAACCAGAGCACAATGTCCAGGACTGCCCAGGATGGGGACTCTATAACCTCTCTGCACAACCCTTTCCAGTGTTTGACCACCCTCACAGTAAAAAAGTGTTTTCTTGTGTTCAGATGGAATCTCATGCGTTTTAATTTGGGTCTGTCACCTCATGTTCTGTCACCGGGCACTATTGAGAAGAGTCTGCTCAGTTCCTTTGCATCAGGTGTTTTTACCCATTGTAAGATGCCCCTGAGCCTGGTTTCCTCCAGGCTGAGCAGTCCTGGCTCTCCCAGCCTCTCCTCATGCCAGATGCTCCAAGCCATTAATCATCTTTGTAACCCTGCACCAGACTCACTACAGTAATTCCATATCTTTCTTGTACTGAGGAGCCCAGAACCAGACACAATACTCCCGATACGGCCTCACTAGTGCTGAGTAGAGAGCAAGGATCACCTCCTTCAACCCGCTGGCAACGTCCAGTATATTGTTGGTCTTCTCTGCCACAAAGGTACGTTGCTGGCTCATGGCCAGCTTGTTGTCCACAAGGACCCCAACGTACCTCTAGGCAAAGCTGCTCTCTGTTAGGTCAGCCCTCAACACATACTGGTGCCTGCCATTATTCCTTCCCAGAAGCAAGACATTGCATTTCCCCTTGTTAAACTTCATGAGATTCCTCTCTGCCCTGTTCTCCAACTTGTTGAGGTGCCTCTGAATAGTAGCACAACGCTCTGATGTATCAGCCGCTTCTCCCAGTCTTGTATCATCTGCAAACTTGCTGAGGGTCCGCTTTGTCCAATCATCCAGGTTGAAGGTGTTGAACAGTACTGGTCCCAGTATTGAGCCCTGGAGCACACCGCTTGTTACCAGCCTCCAACACCTCTGATCACAACCCTCTGGGCCCAGTCATTCAGCCAGTTTTGAATCCACTTCACTATCCAGCTATCTAACCTGTACTTTGTCAGCCCATTTGTGATGATGTTATAGGAAATAGTGCCAAAGGCTTTAATAAAGTCAAGGCAAACAACATCCTCTGCTCTCTCCTCATCTGCCAAGCTCGTCACCTTACTGTAGAAGGCAACTGAGGTTGGTCAAGCATGATTTCGGCTTTGTAAATCCATGCTGGCTACTCCCAATCACCTTCTTGTCCTTCATGTGTTTGGAAATGCTTTCTAGGAGGATTTTCTCCAACACCTTCCCAGAGACAGAAGTGAGTCTGACCAGTCTGTAGTTAGCTTGATCTTTCTTCTTTGTCCTTGATATTTGTGAGTGATATTTGCTCTCTCCCAGTCTTCAGGCAGCTCTCCCAATTGTTATGATATTCAAAGATAAACTGAGAGTAGCCTTACAATAACATCAGCCAGCTCACTCAGCACTGTGGGTATGTTTACTTAAACAAACATGCAGTTTGTTTAAGCGGTCCCCAACCTGGTAGTCCTCTACCAAGGGTAAGTCCTCCTTGTTCCACACTTTCTCTTGGGTGTCCAGGGCTTGGGTTCCTGAAGGTTAGTTTTACAGATAAAGACTGAAGTAAAGAAGGCATTGAGTACATTGGCCTTCTCCAAGTCATTTGTGACCAGTTCCCCTGCCCCCATTCAGCAGCGCAATTAATTAAAACAGCCTTGTAGGTATATATTAGGAAACACATGCTTATGTGACAAGATCCTTCTCCTAACCTGAAGGTGGGTTTTTTTCCAGTTTTTGTTTGACTTTTTTTTTAAGAACTGTAAAGATGTTCTAAATTACTTGATTTTTCTTTTATCCTGCATTTTTTGAAGTGATCACTACTTACTATGGCCCTTTGTCTATAACAAGGTTTCATTTTCATTCCTACCATGTTCAAGCTTATCGCGGATATAATTCAGTCATATTACTCATGCAAAATAGCCTCTTCTGAATCAAGATTTCCAACAATATTAAAGTTTTGTTGGCAGAGCAATCAGTATCTGAAGAAGATACCTGTATTTGTTTAAGTATACCTGACAAATAGAACCAGATTTCAGATTACTAATATCTGCCCAAGTAAAGGCTTGGCATCCTTTGCTTACTAGTTTTTACAGGTCTGCTTCAGAGTTATTTCTCATGCAGAATTTGGATGAAGGCTTTATTTTGCAACTGTTTATTTCTCTGCAGAGGAGTGACAGTGTTATGAAATTTCACATGAGACTATTCAAAATTATTCATATTATTGAAAATCTTGTTCTTTACATCTGAAATCTACAGATCGTCCCCTTAAAAGTAAAGGGCAAAATTCATATCCACTTTGAGACTATGAATACCATTCCACGCACTAAAGCGTGATGCAAAGCATCTTTTTTGCATATCGGAGTATACCTGTTGCTCGTCTCTGAGGGACCTTTTCTCAATTATTCTGCTTACTCCTTCCTTATTATTTATGCAAAAGTAAGTTTTGCTCTATGCAGAACCTTGTAGTTTGTTGTTTTTAAAATATTATAAACTGTAGTGTTTATCAAATACAGTGGGTTTAAGATAGTACATAAAACTCCAAACCGATAAGCATTTCATGAAGGAAGTATTTCTAGTCCATACTAGCTAAAGATCCACTTGAAACAAAAAGGCATTTTTATAACAGAGTTCTTTGTTTCGCCTTTGAATCCTTCAAGATTCCTCATCTGATGGAAAAAAAAGTATCTTAGTACACACAGGGTCCCTGTTCAGAATCAGACTGGGTAAGAGGCGCTGTAACTGAGAAATGGCTCTACAGATACACAGACGTCGGTGACTTGATTAGAAAAAGTCACACAAGTAACCACATTGCCAGTCATGCATCATTTCAGGGTTATCTATCATCAGAAATACAAAAGCTAAGGTACAGAGAAGCAGTCTTATTGCTAGAACGTGGGTTGTGAATAATGCTGCAAATAGGTGATGACACATCACCTTGTGACAGACAACAGGTGCCCCTTGTGGGGACAAGAAGTATTTCCTTTCAAAGTTCTCTTGAGCTTCCCAACTGGGAAACTCCAGAAACAAACAATTTCAGGGTTCTTCAAATTCCTGTAGATGTAAGATGTGGGGAAAAAAGAAGGAAGCCACCTTGAACTGCTCAGGCTACTGGTAGAAATAAAGATAAAGTCCTTGAAAAATTGGTAAAGAAACTGCAGCCACTTCCCTGGGAAGTAACAGAAAGACTATAATGAAAAACAAACTATACATCAAGATTTAGCAATAACAGAAGCAAAGTAAGCAAGAACACAGAGCAGCTTCCCTACAACTGCTTTGTAACAAACATACTGTGTAGTTAAAACTTAAAGTATATGAGTTTTCAAATCCCTAAATTATACCTCTCAAGTAACTTTAAAGATGCTAGTTCCTATTTTACTAATTTAAAAATCAGTAACGCTTATTTAGTGGTTGCACCACTGGTGCTTCAATTTTCATTGCCCACTAGGAGGGCTTGCTCTTAGCCAAATCCCCCTTAAACGTGTTAATTACAGGCAGTATTCAAATACACTCAATATGAAAACATTTCATCTGACCTTAACATATTCCACTGTACTTGCATGTTATATAGAACATGCACTTATGTCATGCTGTTTTGAAATACTTGCAATACTAAATGCTTGTGGAAGTACTGTCTGAAATTTGATGTTGAATGCTCTATTTCAGGCCAACTGAATAGAAATATTTTTTTGTTAAGTGCTGTTGGTTGGTTTTTTTCTTCCTTTGACAGATGTGTTCTGAATATTCAAGAAAACTTAAGAAAAGACCCCAGAGAAACATAAGAGGCTAAACATCATTCTTATGCCTATTTAGGTGCAGAACATTTACCTAGTTAATATTACTAGCTTCCTGTATGTTTAGTTGCTTTACTTCTATGGCATTTTATACATGCTGTAAGATGCAAGTGAGCATCATACCTGAAGCAACACCAATCATCCAGTGATTAGTTAGGAATATGAGGCTCTGTACACCTTGGAGTCATCATTTACAGTATTGATTAATCATATGAAAACTTTACTTCGAATCAAGTAGAGAGGAGCAGTGAAGTTTCATGGGGAGCAGTGATACTGCCCTACTGTAATCTCTGAACTCATTCTGAGAGCACTATTCATCCAAATATGTGAAATACGTACTCCAGCCTAGTTCGAACATAGACTTGCTCCAGCTCTGAAAAACGCAAGGTATCCTGGGATTACGTCTTACAGAGGCTTCTTTCCTAAAGTGATTAAAAAAACCCCAGAAGCCAGCATTTGATAAACCCAGCGCCATAAGCTGGCAGGGCTACGCAAATAGCTGTCTCAACCTCCTCCCCAGTAGTGGCTGCTGGTTCTTGCCTGCCTCCCAAGTGTCAAGTGTCTATAAGGTGATCAGACTGGGGAGTAGATCCAAACGAAATATAACTCTGTGGTAGTCCAGCCATCATCTGGATGGATCAGTTCCCTTGATCTGACTTACTATGCAAACAAACAAAAAGCTATGTTGATGCAAGGGAGAAGTCATACAAGGGTAGGAGCAAGCAGCTGACAACCGGAAGAACAGCTCTTTCCAGGGCCCTGTTGGCTACAGCAGGTTTACAGCGTTCAGTGAATTAGTTCCATTATAACTGGGAAAGCCTGGTGCAGGATGTTGCCCTCTTCCAGCTCTGAAAGCTTCTGCTTATCTTTGGAAGGCAGCACAGGCAAATGCCTGGGTTAATTCCGGGCATGCATGGGGTGGGACCCTGTTTTTACTCAAGGGATTAAAAGTGCTATGAAGTTGCTATGGAAAATTTGGTAACAATTTAGTTTCCAAGGGATGTTTTTCAACCCACTAGAAGATTTTGTCCTCCAAATACCTTCAAGCTATTTGTTCCAGTGACTCAGTGTGAGTCAGCATGTCAGCTAACTTATGGAAAATTAACATGATTGCGACTAAAACAGCTGCTACCCAAAATCAGCAACCAAGCTTCAAATCTATACACCAGAACACTCAGGACACTTTGGTATAACAACCTACAAAATAGCATTAGAAATCCAGAACAGATTTTTTAATGGCTCGGCTATATAGTAGGAATGAAAATAACTGTTGAATAGGAAGAATCCACCACTAGCACTTTGTGGTAAGAGGCCTATAATACTTCCTTGAAATAATCTGAAGGTTCTGAATTTTAAATCTAAAGTTCTGATTAAAGCAAGTATTTACAGCCATGTTCCACAGCCCAAAAAACAAGTCTATCATACAGCAGAAACGATGATACACCTTTTGTTGAAGCAGCAGTGAGAAAAGGATTTGGCAGGTGAAGATTAATATAAAAGCCCTCCACCTCAATTCACCACCTGAATTATGATGAAGACAGGCTGCAGGTTAATGAAGAGCGGCAATCTTATTTTAGTCATATTACTTCCACATCAGGCAATGAGAAGCTTTTTATAGGGTACCGACACCTAAATGCATGGTTACTTACACCAAATGGGATCATTCCATTTACTCTGGGGTATAGTCACAAAATCTGGGTAACATACAAGGTATATTAGAGTGACGACAACAACATGGTTCACTAAACCACCCTTTACCTGATCATTTGTGCCCTGTAAAAACTAAAGCCTCCCCTCTCCCGCCCACCCACAAGACAAATCCCATATGAATATTAAAAACAAAAGAAAACACAAAAAAACCCAAATGCAAACCCCCGATTGAGTTAGTTCCAACGACAGATGCATCTGCAAGCCAGGCAAGCTTGGTTTATTATAACCATTAGTTAATCACAAGCGATTATATCCACATTACACCTATTTTCTGCTGCAGTAGCATTAAGTACCTCAAGCCCACCACCAAATGGCCCTAAGCCCACCACCAGGCCTCATAACAGAAACTGGTACAAAACTTACAATCTTTTCCTTACGTACGCTATTGCTTTCTACAGGCACGCTGCTGGCATTCCTTCCTGCAGGCACAACACAGCCAGCGCAACGCACCTGAGATGAAGGCATGCTCTGCAAAGGTTAAGACAGACACACAACACATCACACCACACAAACCACAACTCTGACCACAGCGCTAAACGCGTGCAAGTTAGAAAGGCATTAAGACATGATGAAAGTGAAACACCCATGCTGGCCACATATACATCAAAATTCAAGTTAATAGGTAGAGAAACTCATGCGCTCCTCCCAACAGAGTTTTAGGATGAGAAATTAAGGTCAGAATTATAACCACCCTAGAACACTGTTTTACAGAATTATGTTTTATCTATGAAAAAACACACCAACATCTTGCTGGAGAAAAAAAAAAAAGCAGGTCACTGTTAGTTTAAAGTGGAACAGATGGACCCTGTAAAGGAGAATACTTACCAAGAAGTGAAAACCAACTCCAGTATTTCAGGTAAAAAACAAACACCAAAACCCCACCACATATAAAGAACAACCTGATTAATTTTACCAGAGAATTACAAAATTCTATTGCAACAGATAGACGTTGCAAACGATTTGCCAAGCACACAAAATCGTTCAATCTCCTTTAAAAAGATGAGGTGGTTTTCAAAGATTACCTCTTGGCTAAGCAGAGGTCGGCTTTCAAGTGGGGTCTTCCTTTTATGTTCCTCTTTCACTGGCATTAAGGGCTTGAAAAACTTTGGTGGCTGAGGAGAAAATGCTTTAAAAGGGCTGGCCATTAAAGCATGGGAATTCTCTGATACAACACCTAGGTAAAAAAGCAGAAGTATTGTATTTCAGCTCTTCATATCTTGACTACAAGAGCATAATTCAAAATAACTGAAGGTTAAGCCACACACTTGGCAAGTTGCTGGCTACAGAAAAATGTCAATATTTTAGTATTCAACCATTGGCCAAGGCATAAGATAATGCAGAGCTCAATGAGAGGAGATTATACCCCCCGGAGAAGCCTGGAAACAGAGGCAAAGCAGAGAATAGCAGTATCTGCTCCCTCCACTTTGAGGGTCCAATATTTCTCCTTTTCTCAGTCATAAAAACAGTGGGAAGCGTCCTTGAAACTGGAACTGACAGCTCTCTGCTTCCTGTGCCTCACCTGTCCTCTGCCCACAACACGGCAATTCTGCCCTGGAACCAAGCCAGAAATCCTGCACGAACAGGATGATCAAAAAGGAAATTTTAGACAAGGAAGCAATGAATAAACTCTCAGTCCCACTTTACTGCAGCATTATCTCTACCTGTATTGCCTGATCAAGAAGAGCGTGTTGCAATTTGACCTGGAGAAAATCAGGCACCTTTGACACACTGACATTGCAGAGCAAATATCCAAATCATGCAAAGAACCTGCAAAAGGACCCTTCCCACTTTAACAAAAACATCTTCATTTTCTAACAGCAGTTCCTTTTTGTTGGTTTGTTTGGTTGCTTTGTGGTTGGGTTGGTTTTTTGTTTGTTTGTTTGGACAGTTTGGTTTTTTTCTTGTACTGTTTTGACTCACATTTAGCTTGTTGTTCTGCCCCCCCCCTTGGTTTTTTTGGACACCCCCAATTTCCCATCCTTTCCTGGATGTCTTCATGCATTTCTCCCTTTCTCCCCTATTTCCAGATTATGCTTAGCTGCTAAAGCAAGACGCTGGATAATGCATGTAGAATGAAAAGAGCACTGAGAATTTAATTTTTAATTTAATGCAGTAACTAAAAACCCACAAAGCACTGTCATTATGTATATACTTTAAAGTCTCACCACTGCCATCTTTGCTCTTGCGAGGTGACTCCCTGGGTAAAGTACCATAACATGATACATCTTGATAACTGGAAGAACAGTCAGATATATCTAGGTGACTTTCAGACCAACCCTAAGAAACAAAAATACATAAACATGCATGCTGATACAGGCAAACATGGAAAAATTAATAGGTAAACTCAAAGGTAGATTTAAAAAAAAAAAAACCCAAACCAAAGGAAAATCAAGTTACTGATCTAAGACAATTTTCTCTCACACAAATGGATTGGTTAGGAGCTAATTAGCTTTTCAGTGAAGTATATTAAGTTTTGCTATAACTTCTTAAATATCAGTTTCTATAATTCTAATATGAAGAGCAGAGAAGGACAAGAAGGTTAATTCAAAATAATACGTAATAAGTACAGCATTTTGAAGCTATATTATGTAAACACACTGTTAAAAATACTGTTTTCCTATTTTTTTCAATTCTTAAATACATCTTGCTTTAAAGGGAGGGGAATCTGAGAATGTGCACTGTTTGTTGTCATATTTACATACCTTATCATTGTCATCACAGGCAGAAAGATCTAGTCGGCTACAGGATACCTACAGAACACCAACAGGGAGAATGACAAAATGCCTACCTTTTATTTAGAAAATATAATGCCTTAAGGAAACAGGGTGATCATTTAGTACTAACAATTTTTTTGTTATCTTTTTTCAGCTAAGATTATTTATAAGGACAGCTATGTTTGTGCTCTATGAGTGGGTGACAGGAGAACACATGAAATGGAAAGTATCCCTTATACTATGAAAAAAGGTAAAGTGACTTTGAAGTAAAAGTAATCTGAATCAGGGCAGTTGTCATCCTGAACTACTTCCAAAATGAATATCCTCATAAAAGGAGGAGAGTTTCAACCAACACTCCCACTTGCCTGTCAACTTTGTTATCTTAGGATGGACAGTTGTGGGGAGGGGCTCCGGGTGACTGATCTTCACTCATGACAACTTTCCTACAGGTTGGTTAGTCCCAGCTCAGAATAATCATTACCATATCACATTGTGTAAGCATTACATCAGCGCACAAAAAGCGCCCCCCTGCCCCATTAGACCTAAGTTACTAGAGGATAAAGGGTCCTTACATTGTGGACATTTGGAGTGCTGATGCTTCTGCGGATGTTTCTCACTTTGGTGGAGAGTGCCTCTTTGACTGTGACTGCCTGTATAAAGAAAAGAACACATTAGAAACAATGCCATGGTCTCCTCATGAGAAATGATCAGCAGGATAGAAACTTTTTTCAGTGTGGCAAACAACAGCAAGCAGGGCTTGCATATACAAATCTTAATTAGCACAACCAACCACCAAAATTTGTATCTGGAATGCATTCTTTGGCCTTTGCCTGTTCAGGTTCTGCGTACTACACCATAGGCAGCTATAGTTACTAGACCCACCACTATTGGAATTCTGTATTTCAGAATACAGAAGTAACTTCGCCATACATTTATCCGTCCAAAGTTCTCTAAAAAAAAACCAAACTAAAAAAACAACGAAGATTTAATATTTTTAAAACATCAATCGTATCTACTTGAATTCTCATAATCCAGTTCAAAAGGTGAAAGAAGTGCCTTTTCCTTGCCTGTCTTAGTCGTTCAAGGCTCAAAATGTTCTCCACTTGCAGCACACCACGTGTGTATTTTTCAATGTACGTTTCACCATCCGATGTGCCCTCATTCTCACTCCTTGCGGCCATCAGCGCTAAGGTCTCACGATCCTCAATTTCTTCTGTAGCCTAAATTACAAGTTACACTATTGAAGCTTCTTAAAAATTAAAGCCTATTGTTTTTAAAGTAGTAATTCACTACTTTAGACCATCTCAATCCAGAAATTCATTTGAATGGATAATCTTCAACTTGATCAGTAAACCTAATTATAATCAATGATCCAGGACTTTTCAATACAGACATAAATGATGCTGAACTAAGAAGAGGTCATGCTTGGGAGAAGTTTTGCACATTTTCTTTAGTCAATGTACTTCTAGAAATAATGTATATATACCCTGAAATCACATATGTTAAGGATTAACTAAAGACAACTTCCTAGGCAAGTATATACAACATCCTTCCCAAATCTTAGGTACTCTGTGCGATTTCCATAGAATTTAAATTTTAAGTACTACAGCACAAAAGTGACAATTACATGGTGATAAGACTATTTACATTTTCATTTGTCCAGTTTGTTTACCTTTAAAAAAAATTTTATAGTAGATTTACAATTCGCACAAACTTTTTCTATAAAAAGCAATTTACACTCCTGCTTTCACTGTTTCATTCTGTTTTCACTGACCTGAACATCCCTCTGAGTACCCTCTATATTCTCTCTGTAGACACTAACATGATTTCAAAAAAAGAAAATAACATCCCTACAGTTTTCAACTGTTTAAAGATAACATGATCTCACCACTGAATTTCAGGATACACACTTTGGCAAGCTGCCTCTTAGCAAAGCAGGACATTTACTTCTCAATCAGTATCACCCACTGCAATAGGTTGTTCTGCTCTTTTCAGCGAATTTACCAGAGCAATATGGAACTTCATGAAGTTCAGCAGGCCAAGTGCAAGGTCCTGCACGTGGGTCACAGCAATCCCAAGCACAAATACAGGCTGGGTGGAGAACGGATTGAGAGCAGCCCTGAGGAGAAGGACTTGGGGGTGTTGATTGATGAGAAGCTCAACATGAGCCAGCAATGTGCACTCGCAGCCCCCGAAAGCCAACGTATGCCAGGCTGCATCAAAAGAAGTGTGGCCGGCAGGTCGAGGGCAGTGATTCTGCCCCTCTACTCCACTCTCGTGAGACCCCACCTGGAGTACTGCATCCAGCTCTGGAGTCCCCAACATAAGAAGGACATGGACCTGCTGGAGCGTATCCAGAGGAGGGCCATGAAGATGATCAGAGGGCTGGAGCACCTCTCCTATGAAGACAGGCTGAGAGGGTTGGGGTTGTTCAGCCTGGAGAAGAGAAGGCTCCAGGGAGACCTTATTGTGGACTTCCAGTACTTAAAAGGGACTCCAGGAAAGATGGGGAGGGACTCTTATCAGGGAGTGTAGCAATAGGATGAGGGGTAATGGTTTTAGACTGAAAGAGGGTAGATTTAAATTAGATATTAGGAAGAAATTTTCACTCTGAGGGTGGTGAGACACTGGTACAGGTTGCCCAGAGAAGTTGTGTAGGCCCCATCCCTGGAGGTGTTCAAGGCCAGGTTGTATGGGGCTTTGAGCAACCTGGTCTAGTGGAAGGTGTCCCTGCCCATGGCGGGGGGGGTGGAACTAGATGATCTTTAAGGTCCCTTCCAACCTAAACCATATGATTCTATGATAATTTACCTTTGGTATATTGGATACTATTTCATAGGTCACTCCACAGGCATAATATATATTTTTCAAGGATATTCTTCTTTTCAGGCTCTGGGTAAAACTCTAGAAACAAAGTAATTTTCAATTAATTTTTTGACAATTATTATGTATGACGTCCTAAGAAATAAAAGGTTGCAATGCAAAAATTTCTTTTACCACACAAGCACATTGTTCATGACCATAAGTTCCTTTTTAGCATTGATGATCCCTTAAGTGCTCTTTACATGCTACTAAGTTCAATCAGTAACATTTTCCTCCCATTTTGCACTGATGCTCTATCCTTGTGTAGTAACTTGTAACTGAGAAGCTGCGGCTGTAAGAAGTCAGTAATGTACAAATACCAACATTTCTCATTTTATCAGCCACCTGTTCAACAGGTAGAAAATTCATTTTGCAATAGCAAAGCATAAATCTGCTTTCTATCCATAACTGAAATAGTAACCAGGGCTTTCACTGTTGTAATCACAAGCTTAGCATGCTTCATTGTCAGGTTAGTTAGCCCTTACATCACTAACTGTAAACTTAACTTTCATCTAATAAGGCATTTTAGACAAACAAAACTAACAAAGGGCGACACAACAAATACAAAAAGCATGGAATTCAGCTGCTTAGTAAGTTGCTTAGTAGTACAACAGGCATTTTGTGCTCCTTCCCCCACTGCACTGCAAAATCTGAAGCAATTCTGAAATACGCTCTTGGTCTCAATCAACTGGGAAACAGAAAGGAACGTGATTTCAGAGCGCATCTCATTGTCTAAATCCATGAAGCAGCAAAGCAAGGGGAACAGCAACCACTCTTGTAGCCAAAGCAAATGCCCTATCAGAGATGTCATGCAAAAGTGGGTAGAGAATGTATACATTTGGGTGGTGGTGAGAAACTGGTTTGCAATTAACACAGAAAGTAGCAAAGAGAAAGGAAAAAGATATATTGTGTTTACACTGCACATTTGAAGGCACCAAAGATGCTTTCAGGAATAGAGTAGCTACAGTGACCCTGATAGATAAACAAACATTTTGAGTTGTATAGACAAGAAGGTAAACTCCTTTTTTGTTACAAAAGTAGCACCTGTTACATTCTGAACCAAATCAGGTTGAAAAATGGACCGCTCAAAGGGATTTACCAGAAGTGCACAGCTTCACTGCAACCTATAATAATCTATTTTTCATTTGTCTTTCATAAGAATTGGAGGGACCAAACTTAAAGAAAATGAAGCAAGCAGCTAAGAAAACACATTCGTAAAATTAAGAATATCAAACAAAATTATTATTAATAAAATAATATATTAACTTCTTACCTGCTTGTTATAAATATTGGCTGCAATCCTTTTGCGTAATACCAGTTCCATTGCAGCAGGATGGCTGAGCTGCACAGTAGTCTTCACTATCAAGTAAATTCTCTCATTTTGAGGAGTTACCCTATTTAGGTGCACTGAATCATGGACAGAAGAGTCCCAAGCAGCAGTAGCTGAAACCTATGCAGACAAGTGAAATGGAGGAAGGAAAGGGAAATCAGAGACTCAATTACTCTAAAAAAAGGTATCATTTGCAGTGATTTAACATGAAATAAAGCAATTCTCTAATGAAAGAAAAATAAGCATAATTGAACAAAATGGGGTGAAACCTCCTTTTCATAGTGAGGAATTTATGAGAAGAAGCATAAAGAGGAGTTAAGATATTTGGGAACACAATCGTGAGCACAATCCTGGCATTGTGCAAACGCTGCATCAGAAGGAAGTCTTCACACGGAGGCAGAGAGGAAAGCAGAAGCAAGACTGAAGGAAGGAATACAAATCCTATTGCAACTGTATTAAAAGTTTATCAAATTCAATGGCAAATCTCCTATCTGTATTGGATCAGGTTATAAAGGCCTATACAGAATAAACATGCTCCCATCCTGCAGAACATCTTTTTCCTACCCTTTGCCTCCTCCCCAAGTTTGGCATCCCGTTTATTCTGGAAATGGTCTCTTAAACAGTGGCCTGAGTTGGCACAGAAGGTGGAAGAAATGAGTTAAGAAATTCCAAAATGGATTCAGAACCATTTATTTCCAACAATTCCGAAACTTTATATTTAAAAATGTAATTGTGTACTATAAAGGAAAAAGTATTATATAAACATTATGCTTTGCCTAGTATGCACAATAAATGAAGTGGTTTTCTCTGAAGAATCAAGAGCCTGCAAGAGGAATGATGAAGGAGTGAGGAAAGAAGAAGGATTTCAAGTCAGGCAGCTGAATTACTCTTTTACCAAGAAGAGCTAAGACTTGTCACCTCTGAATTAAGGCAGAAGGGCTAACAAGTCATTATTAAATTTTAAACAAATAGGCCAGAAAATAAAGGCAGCACTAGATACAGATTGTACTTCTACGACAAAAATATAATAATAATAGTTATTAAATACATACAAGTAGAAAATAAAACATAAGAAGAAAGTGTTAACATAAGCTGCAGTTGTCAAGAAGGAGGCTTGCTGACAATTTACCTCATCATCACTGTGTTTTATGATCGGCAGATAAAAGAATGGACTCCCATGCTCCTTTGGTAGTATTGAGTTAACTCCTGATGCATGGGGACCTATAAGTTGTTCATTGGCACTGAGGTCATCAGCTAATGAAACAAATGTGCAAAGAATGAAATAGTTTTATACCAAAGGATACTAATATATAGAGGCAAAGTTGTAATACAAAGCTGTAATAAAGTCCTACATGTATTTCATAATACATTTAATCCTAATTAATTTTATTACTATGTAATATTTTGAAGACAATTTCAGCATACAAAAGAAGGGAAGTGAAACTAGGCTAAGACTCAGCCCAAACACATTCTCATGTAACCTAAACAGAATTCAAAACTATTTCTAGTTATTCATAACATTAACTTACCGAGACAGAAAATTTCTGATTTATCCACCTGTCACCCTAATCAGCTTATCTCAGTTAAATCACTTCTGATGTATTAGGGAATCTTTAAATTGAGAAAAGTTCTGGCTACATTAGGCTTTTAGCTAAACAAAAAAACCCCCACCAAATAAGAGTTGTGCAAAGATCCATTAATCTGTTTAAATATCCTGTTTGATCTTCTGTCTGTTAATCTCTGCTGATAATGAAAAAAACCAAATAAAAACATTTCTTGTGAGCATAAAGGAAAGAGTGTATATCGTTTTCCAAAAGCAGCTTCTAAAGCAGGTATTAATGTGTTGCCTATATGAACACTTCTACTAGTCCACTGAAGTGCTCCATGTGACGACAAGACCTGTGGATCCTCCTTTGCTTGTTTCCTAAACAGTCCTTGAATGCGGCGCTAACTCTAGTTTCTTGTTGCTTATAGTGTATCTGTGTCCTAAGAATATATATTGATAATCTTCTCACATGTAAAACTAAACACCTTCAAAAGGGAGAAGATTTAGATTCTCTAACAAAACACTCATTGTAGTCCTAACACACTCTTTATTAAACTAGCTGTGTAAGCCTCTACAGATAATTATTCCAACATAAGGAATCAGGAGAAAAATCATTTTACAGGCCATATCACACAGTGCCATTGCCAGGACTTGTTTTGACTTCTGAGACATTTCTCTTTCATTCATTCATTCATCAATTTATTGATCCAAACTAATTTCTCCCCCCAGGTTTCTTAATCTGCCATTACAACATACCATTCAAATCAAGGAAGAGGACAGGTATATGTGTTTCCATTCCTGCAGGTGGAATCCTGAAACAAAACAAACTACTGTCAACAAGGAAGGCAAATACATAACCTAAGCTAATTTGGGCAAACAGATCTCCATGCAAACTTCATATTAACTGTAACCAATGACTAAACCTGTCAACATTTTGATGGCTAATTTGAATGCCTATGTTGCACAGACAATGTTTTGTTTATTTACACATGTAGCTAAATGTAGTGCTTTACCAAAACTTAATTCACACCACACAGCACATTTCAGTTGCTGTGACGGGCACAAACTTGAACATAGGAAATTCCATCTTAACATGAGGAGGAACTTCTTTACTTTGAGGGTGGCAGAGCACTGGAACAGGCTGCCCAGAGAGGTTGTGGAGTCTCCCACACTGGAGACATTCAAAACCCGCCTGGATGCTGTCCTGTGCAACCTGCTGTAGGTGAACCTGCTCTGGCAGATGATCTCCAGAGGTCCCTTCCAACCCTGATCATTCTGTGATTCTGAGGAGGACAAGTTTTAAACATCCTGTTCTGTTTCTTATAAAGTTTACTGGTTGTAGTCATCTCATACATAACGGTTAGCAACCTTTCAAACAACTGAATATGTAACTAATGACAAAACATAATCTTTATATCAATATACACACTTTTCTCTGTATGACCACAGCACACTTCAGGTGGATAAGGGAAAAAAAGGGGAGGAAAGATTATCACTACATCATTCACCCAATGAAGAAGAGATATTAGGCATTATCAGAGACATCAGTGTACACTTGATCAGAGCCACATTTCTTGTCCACACTTTCCCAAATCTAACATGATGCATTACTCATTTTTGCACATCAGTTCCAACGATCTTAGTTAAAACACAAATTTAAACGATATTAAATGAGGAAAGAGAACACTTCCTTTAAAATCAGAATTTCTTCCCTCCCCACCCCTTATCAATGAAATTACCATGCGTTCTACCATTCATTTTTGAACCACTCCTTTCTTTGAAAGGAGTCAAACTACAGGATAACTCTCTCAGAATTTTGAAAAAGTGTAAAATACTATGTTAAATTCAAAGGTGATTTTCAAATCTTGAAAGCTATCTCAAAGCTACTTTATGTAATATGTTAACTAAGCAAACCTTTCTTACATTCAAACCAGCACCTGACCTTCTAATCTTTTGCCAGCTAAGTGTAATTGGTAGCATTACAGGAAAACGTAGAAAGCTCTAAAACATTCTCAGATTTTTACCTTGTAGTGTGCAATGTTCATGTAGAAAAAGCTAACTACTCCAACGGTTTTTCTGAACATACCAATTTGCGGGGGCACCGGGAATTCCACTGCCTGGTGCTGGAACAAATACTGCATTCCTCTCTTCTGTCAGCCCTACCCACTGTTCAACCAGCCGGGCTTCTCGTTCTATATCATCCTCAGATTTTTCTACAGTGAAAGAGATTAATATCATATATGAGATAAGTTTTTCATAGTATAGGGAATAAAGTACTTATGACAGTGACTTTAAGCTTCAAACCTTGCTTATTGCTGATCTTTTGAATCTGCTCATCCAAGTATTCTCTGCGTTTTATCAATGCATCAGACCACCTTTCTCGTACGGAGTTTAAATCTTCTTCCTAACATGGAAAGAGAAAAGAAAGTTATAAGGCTATGTAGTTAAGATTAAAGGGCAATGAATTTTGTGATAATTTTATCAGAATTGATATTAAACAGCTTGCATGATGCAGAAAACTTTTTTCCCCGATTGACATGCACACTGATTAAATACCTCATCACCCATGAATGGAAGCTTATTTGCTTTGAAGTCTCAAATTCCAACAGAAGGAAAAGAAAACGTGACTGCCTCAGTTGCTGAACAGAATCATACACCATAGGCTAATTACTCACAAAAGTGGCAATCACACTTTCTAACAGCATATGAAATAGGAAAAACAGGTATCATCAGTTGATCGTAAATTCTCCTGAAGATTAGACAGGTCAGTATGCCCTCAAACCTGCCCAAAATTCCATTGCTAGCAGCTGCTATCAGTGCAATTAAAAGATTTCTCATGCAAACAAAACCCGTCATGCAATCATGCGTTGTGGTATCACAGAAAATCTGGTTCGTTCTTCTCTGTGATAAGTCAGGAAGCGCATAAACAGCCCGCAAGAAGTTAGTACCTGATATATTTGAGATTGCTGTAAAACCTAATACATTATCTTAAGGGACGTCAGCATTCTCACCTAACTGGTTTTACGTCTGAAAAGCTGCCTACACTAGAAAGAAGACTTCCATGTAGGGACCTGTAATGTGTTTTACTTTTTCAGGCATTTCCTCTTTTGCCCTTTGTCGCCTTTTAAATGATTCTTGTGTTACGCTTTCTAAACTCTGACTGACCTATAATCACACAAAAAGCTGGCTCAAGGTTTGTTTCTGTGTAGATAAAGAAATTGCTTCACTGAAGCTTCTGTATTCCCCACACTCGCATCCTCCCCTCTCTCTCCCACTAGCATTTCAGAACATCGCACAACTCAAAAGGTTACGATGTTTTCTTTAGAAAACAACCTTATGCTGTATAATTTGGTTCAGAAAGATGCCTGCAACTGCAGGTGGTTGTTCTTTTCCCTGTGTTATTCACTGGAAACTGTTTTCATTCTAAATGAAGGTTTCTAGGCTTTTATTCACATAGCAATTCATGTAGCCAGTTAGGAGAGCTGACTGCCGAGTGCTAGAGAAGAGAGCACACTGCAAGAGTATGAAGTCACAAGGTAAACTGAAATAGCGATGTTTTATAGCCCAGGTAGCCTCTTAAATGCACAGCATATATATATTTCAAAGCCGCTTTTGCTTGCTCCAGTACGCTTGTTCATTTGAAAGTTGCTGGCTATTAGCATTAGCTGTGCCCCATGCCACAGGATTGACAGCAACAGCAGCAATACCTGGTAACTATCCATATCACCACCATCATCCTCCTCCTTCTGGTAGGAGAAAATAAATTTTGTAAAACACAAAAGAACATGCATTTCTCTCAACAGAAACTCACAGAAATACCCCAAAACACAAATACAAACATTTCTGCCACAAACTTGTAAAATGTTAAAATTACAATGTTCAAATAACCAAAATCTTACTAACAGGTAGAAACAGATTTTTTTCATTACAGACTATAGCATCTAATCCATTATTTGAGTATTAGTGAATATATTTACAAAAAAAGAAATTATCATAGCATAGAATACAGTGCCAGAAAAGGGACTGAGCAAGCGTATCACCAATCTTCACATTTTACAGTTTCAACTGTATTTAAGGGTATAACTACTTGTGGTTCTGAATGCAACCCTTCTGACAAAAGGCACCTCGCTTCCCTGGGTGGCCCACTCCACTTGTTCTTTGCCATCGCTGTTAAAAGCGTGCTTTATTTCCAATATGAATTTGTCCAGTATCAGTTTGAAGCCATTTATACTTAAGAACTTTTTTTCCTAAACAAAATAGCCCTTTCACATTCAGTGATAGCTATTTCTGATTCTGATCAAGTAATAGCTCAGTCCTTTTTGAAAAGATAAACAGTATCTTCACTATAAGGCATTTTCTCTATTCATTTTCTTTGTTTTTATTTTCCCCTGCTTTTCCCCTCCTCAACTTTCAGCATACTTGTAAGGGAGGGAAATTAATGGAGCTGGGAATTGACTATTATCACCTCTATACGCAAAGGTAAAAACAATTTCCACATTGCTGCTGTTTTGTGTATACTCTAACACCATACTTGGCTCTTTATCAGTTATACCTTAAGTTATAAGCAAAAAAAAAGCAAATTTAGCACCATATGCTCACATTATACATATTAGCCTCAAACACATGGAAAACTGCAAAATTACGTATCACGTATCAGTGTGCTATGGTCCCTTATGGAACTATGTTGGGCTGGCTCTAGAACAGCAAAACAAAACCAAAAAACTAAAGCAATGCATGAAAAAGTAACTGTCTTACCTGGTAGCTGTCCAAGCCCCTTTGCAGTTTGGTTGACCTGGCAGTCACACCACCTATAGAGACTGAAAGAATTGCTTCTACCATGAGAGGCAACGTTCCTGAATGTTGTACGGGTTTCACTGTCACCTGAACTCTGCGAGAATGACCCTGAACAGGTAATTGAGAGAAGAAAGATAGAGAGGGAGAGAGAAACTAAGAATAAAATTAAGAACCAATTTAAGCGTGAATAAGAAGACAGCGAAAAAGACACGTACCTGCCTAAGCTGGAAAATCCCCCCTGTGTTTACATCTTTTGCCTGATGGAGTTCAACTGCAGTATATTCTCCCATCTCATTCAATTCTTGTATGGAAATCCACATTTCTATTCTTCGAGTTACTTCATTCCACCTAAAAATACATCCCCACAAAAACCAATGGTTGCCTCACTAAACTATATTTTGTGCACCACACGTATTAGAAAGACTTTGGAAAGCTGATGGAAGCATTCACGTGTAATTTATTTGTACCTGTCTCTGAGTGTCCTAGTTTTAGCATGAAGAGAATCAACTTCCCAAACAGAGCTGCCATTGCCAGTACACCTGTGACCCCACACTTCAATAGCAAGAGCTCCTTCTGAAATGAACTCCAAAAACTCCTCTGTGACATTCACCACATAGTCCTGTCAATGAGAAAAATAAATCACATCCAATCAAGCGAAATAATTGTATCTCCTCAACGAGTTTGTATGACACACCAAACAACTAACTACCTGCATGGTAAAACCATACAGTTTGTATCATAAAGCTCAACTCTGGTCAAGAAAGTTGTGAAACATATCATCTCAGCAATTCCTGCTTCTGCATACTGTATTTCATGCTTTGAAAATTCCCATAAAAATGATGTCACAGTTCCAATGATCTTTAAGTTACTGAGCTTACCAAACAAGCATATAATGTCATTATATAAACTATAATTTCCCCCATGCATTACAGATGACAACTGAATTTAAAAGACCACTAACTAAAAGATTTTTATGATTTTGCTGCATTTTGAAGAGGTGACGAAGTGAAATAATATGGCATTCTAAAGTATAGTTAAAAGCCATTAGTTCTATGACTTGGTTCCTTCCTTCTTTCCCCAGTGAAACAAGGTTCAAATTCTAAAATAGCTTATCTCAAACATACCATCCTCCCGGTAACACTATTTCATAATAAAAATAGTTACCTTACAGTGAGAGAAGGTCACTGTAAAGTGAGCATCCTTGCTCTGAGGTGAAGGCACATCTGGATCTACCACTGGTGCTGCTACTGTTGACTCACATTGATCCCAAAATGTATATTGACAAAAGACAAAGTTAGAGAGATTAGGTGGCAGTCCGGTTGCTTCTTTTATTTTTACCTGAGGAGACAAAACAGACATTCTCATAAATATGATTGTTTCTTCTTCACTTGTAAATTGTTCAAAAACTAAATATTTAATCCAAAAGTACCAACAGCCAAGAAGGATCTTTATAGGACACCTCCAATTGCTTTCTAAGGATGTCCCTATCTAGGAAATCTGTATTTTGCATCTACAGAAAGGCAGATACAAAGAAGGCAGTTATGTGCATCTAACTAGCCCGCCCATGTACATGTTTTCTTTGAAGAAGCTGATAAGCTCAAGTGGAGAATGAAGCACTTCATCACAGAAGAAATGAAATCCAGACACCACTCATATACACTACATTAGATAACCAAACAAACCATAGGAGATGGTTACACGGAAAAACTATTTCCCCTTCCATGTCTGCCAAGAAGGACAGGTTTTTTGTAACATCAGTATTTATGATGTACACCTACATACACTAGAAACTAATGAGAATTAATTCAGGCACTGGCAACTACAGCTAGTTAGACTGACCTACACTGAACCAGAACAAGAGAAGTCTCTCTTTTCTCTTTAGAGAATTTTAGCCAAGCAATAGCCTACAGAGCTTAATACTTCACATCAGATTGACCACATAGTTACAAACGCCTGAAATTTTTAACTTCATCATGTGTTCTCACTTACCCTGCAGGACAGCTTTTTTGCTCTGTGAATAATTTCTCCATTGTTATCCATGACTTCCAGACTCCCACTCTCACTGGAGTTCTCAGATGAGTCATCTCCTTCTACTACACGTTCTGGGACAGACCCAGTGACTCGCATTACTTCAACATGCAACCGTCCTGCAACCTAAGGCAAGACAAATGCTAAGAACCTGTGCACAAGGGGCTTAAAGACATTAAGATGGTAAACATCTAACTCTAGGAGGTATGCAGAAACAGAACTGTACAGCTCTTAACCACCAAATGAAAAGCAACGATGCCAAAAAAGATGAGAAAGAAATACAAAAAAGTATTTATTTGTATGCAGAACTACTGACCTTTTTAAATCACACACAACAGAAAATGCATACAGTGTCATGACTGTACATCAGAACCTTAATATGCTGGGTTATGCTCAGTTACTTATGTTGACACTAAGAATTTTATTCTACTATTTGAGTAGCTGGGCAATTGTAAACAATTAAATGGAAAACACATGTAACAATTTGCAAAACACTTATTCACTGGGAAACAAGACACTAAGCATCGTTTGCTTGTTAAAAAAAATAGGTGTACGTTAGGTCTCCCAGCACAAAGCCATGTTATCCCCGGCATGAGCACATGGGTGTACCCAGCCCCACTGTACGTCAGGGCATTGTTTGGCTTTACCTCCCCCTGCTGACTGATGATGGGCACAGCATACTGCAGCTTGACGTCATAGAAAAGGCACTCCAAAAACACGTTGGCGACGCCAATTAAGTTGTGATTCTCTTGCGCTTCATAAAAAGGATCACCTCTTTTGCCAATCAGCTTCCTTATCTGTTTTGAAGATCATAAAAGTTATGTAAAAAAAACTGTAAGGGTGGGAACACAAAAATCAAATAACCTCATAGTATAAGATCACTGCACAAAAATTAAGTCACTACTGGTCTTTTCTGTTCCTTCCTGTTACAGAAGTAGAAAGAGACTAGAAGCATATCACAAATCTGAAATGAAATCTTTGAGATTAGACATTACACAATCCTCTCTTTACTATGGGATATAGTAATATGATGACCTACATTTTTTAGTGATGTCAAGACAAAGCAGATTTTACCATGAGCAAGCACAGCAGCCATTGATTTCAAGAAGTTTCACCTTACTTTTCTGCTGTTTACACTTTTTAAATGAGAGGACAAATCATCCTCAGGTTTAACAGCTGGTCTGGCTGCTGGGTGCCACTACAAGGGCAAAAGGGAAGATGCAGAATGACTCCCACTTAAGCCTACAAGTGTTATTATGACTCCCACAGAGCTGAGATCACATCTGTACCATTTTCTATGCAAGTACCCCATACACAGCCACAAAGAATTCATGCAGATTCCTAGCACAATATGCACTCCTCAGCGGACTTGTCAGCTCCTTCCCTTCTCCTCCTCCTTTGTCTTCAACACATGCATTCGACCTACGTGTTTCTATGTAGCACATAGAACACATGCATTATGGATGACATAGGTCATGGCAAGGACGATCCTGGCTCAGGCAGACATGTTAATATATTCAAAGGATGTGCTATCAGTTCTTACTAAAGTCAGCAGCAAAATCATCGTTGTCTTCAACGGGCACAGATGAAGTGCTTGACCTCCCCTGTGTTATGATTTTAGAGATCCCCATTGTTCCCGTCCAAGGCATGTAACAAAGGCACAACAGCTGGTCAAACATATTTGAGAATGACTCTTGAAAAAACTAATTTAGGTGCTCTCTATGAGCCACAAGACAGCAAGATATACTGCCTATGCAGTTCTACCTGGATACTTGGAGGACGTCTTCTGGAACACCAAATCTCACGTCTGTCTCTTGCCAGTAATCAAGTAAGCTTTTAACAAGTCTTGTGCTTATTTGCCAAGGCTAACATACTAATAAAATTCTCAGGAAACACTACTTAGTTTTGATGGGAGATACTGATGTAGACTAAGTATCTTCAATTGATTTCTTCACTGCTTTAAGGTTGGGGGATATACAAATAAATATTTCACATTTTAAGATCAAGTTCTACCCCACTACTATGTTCTGCACCTTGAGTGTATCTAAGCAGCATCCTTGCTAGCTTTGATACTGACTGCAATTTAATAATTTTATTTCTAATACAGCTTGCTACTTCCATTCAGAGCTGGTGCCTATCTGAACGGCACCTATATTACACCAAGTAAACTCTTAGTGGTATCATGAGTCACTACCTCAGCACCTCATGAAGTATAACAAGGCCAAGTGCAAGGTCCTACATCTGGGTCGGGGCAATCCCGAGCACCAATACAGGCTGGGCGGGGAATGGCTGGAAAGCAGTTCTGAGGAGAAGGACCTGGGTGTGCTGATTGACGAGAAGCTCAACATGAGCCAGCAGTGTGCGATCGCAGCCCAGAAAGCCAACCGAATCCTGGGCTGCATCACAAGTGTGGCCAGCAGGTCAAGGGAGGTGATTCTGCCCCTCTACTCCACTCTCGTGAGACCCCACCTGGAGTACTGCATCCAGCTCTGGAGCCCCCAACATAGGAAAGACATGGACATGTTGGATTGGGTCAAGAGGAGGGCCACAAAGATGATCAGAGGGCTGGAGCACCTCTCCTGTGAGGAGAGGCTGAGAATTGGGGCTGTTCAGCCTGGAGAAGAGAAGGCTCCAGCGAGACATTGCAGCCTTCCAGTACCTAAAGGGGGCCTACAGGAGAGTTGGGGAAGGACTTTTTACGAGGGCATGTAGTGATAGGATGAGGGGGAATGGCTTCAAACTGGAAGAGGGCAGGTTTAGATTAAACATTAGGAAGAAGTTTTTCACTCTGAAGGTGGTGAGGCACTGGAACAGGTTGCCCAGGAAAGTTGTGGATGTCCCATCCCTGGAGGTGTTCAAGGCCAGGCTGGACGGGGCTTTGAGCAACCTGGTCTAGTGGGAGGTGTCCCTGCCTATGGCAGGGGGGTTGGAACTCGATGATCTTCAAGGTCCTTTCCAACCTAAACCATTCTATGATTCTATGATTCTATAATTATATCCGACTTCAGCACACATATCTGAGACTGCAAGTGAGGATAGGACTTAGGTGTGTTTTACTATGCATGGGCATTTTGAATATTTAATATTACTCAGGTGTGTTGTGTTTTTTTTAAAAAAACCAAACAAGACTGTACCCTTTCATATACAAAGTCATTGCACTTGATCTGTACAACTTATTAAAAGGGGTTAAAAGAAAACAAACTCAATCTCTGATCCCTTTCAGAAAATATATACAATACCTCAGGAATTTTCTCCTTCCACTCTTGATAGAGGTCTCTCATGTCAATCAATTTGTTCTCTAGTTTCTCGATAGTCCACACTTGAGTACCTTTTCCTTTTCTTCTCACTTGAATAGCAGGCTCACTTACTATTGCACCCCTCTAAATCAGAGGAAAAAATAATCACTGCAGGAAAGGTGTATGTAACTAGTTTAACTCTTCACTCAAATTGCATTCCTAAAAAGGAATAAAATACAGAACATACAGCTTCTCTCTGCATGCCAGCCATACTATTTCTGTCCTCAAACACGGCATACCCTATACATCTCTGAGGATCCTGACCTCTTTGTCCTTCTCAGACACCTACCATTCACACAGGAACGTTAACATTCTCAATCAAACCACTTATGATAAGCATATTATCCTAATTGCTATCATTATATTTACAGCAGCACTACAACTAAAAAACCCTTAAGACAAAAAGAAATTGTAGGCATCTGTAACAAAACCTGGTAATTTTTGCAAACAACTAAAATGCAGGTTTTACAGCAGTAGAACACAAACGTCTGGTCACAAACCACACGCACATATGGTGATCATACACTTGAAAGAACAGCTAGAGCCATACTTAACGCTGTGTTCTCATTTTTACTTATAATTATGCACTTCCAATATATTAAAGTCAGGTAGCACCCTTATTTTGCTTATGCATAATCTAACAAAAGTAACATTTTATGGCCTCAAGTTAGATGAATGTTATATAGGCCTACATATTTTGGATTAGCCATAAAACTACATTTTCCAGCATTCTTTGCTGTCATTACCTTTTTGTTGGCACTGAGGTTTTCAGCAGGGATCTGAAGTGTTACTTGATAATCTGTGAGCTTACTCATTTCTTCTGCTAAGAAGTTTGCTTCTCTCACGAGTGTATTTGCCTTTACTATCTGCTCTCGAAGTTTAGCCAGGCTCTGTCGAAACAATTCATCCCTGTGGTGCAGTAGGTAACATGAAAAATACACAGAAACCTGTTTCTATTATTGGAAAGCTGCAAATAAAGTTGCTAACAAAGACTTTTCTGAAACAAGTTTAAGAAGAAATGTTGTATAGCACTATGTCGGCAAACACAAAACACTGTCAGACCATTTTATTGAGGAAAAGTAGTGATCGCATATTAAACATATTACTGTTGAGATAAGTCTAGCACAGCAATGCCCAACTAAAAGGGCACAGTGCTATGGGAGATGTTACAGTGATGATTTGTTAAAAGCCCTAGGGACATTCCTAATTTTCAAGAAATTAAATAATTGCAGCTCTCTTTGTCTTTAATCTGGAGTCCTGTTCCACAGAAACTACCAGTCCCAACATGTGAGACTTCATCTAGATAAAACCCGCTTTTCCTCAGACCGTGAAGTTGGCACCTGCAATCACTGCAGGCCACAGCTTTACATCAAAGCTTGGGCTCTGCAGTGCTACAGACCCCCAGACCTCTCTCCATATACTTAAGCCATCTCAATTGTACACATTTAAAAAAGAAAAAAAATTTAAAGTCCTATATATCCAAACTACCTTTTAAGTAATAGATGAATGAGCACAGGTTAAAGCTTGTGCACTCCATACAGTTAACAGTCTCTGGAGAAATTCCAAAAAGGTTTCTAAGGCCTGTCTGAGCAAACCTGTTCTAACCTAACACCTGGCAAACCTGCTATGACACATACTATACCTCCACCTGCGATACTAAGATACGCTCTCTACCTGGGATTCTCATCTTCAATTTACCTTTTAGAAGTATCACGATTATACTCTGAGCAAATGCAAAGTCCCCCTTTCTGCCTTTCTTTGTAATCCCAACAGCACGCACCGCATCTCATCATCTTCATAAAACTCACGATCAAACTTCAGGTATTTCAGTGACCAGCACTCCCCTGTATGATTTTTTTAGCTTTTCTATGCAAAGTCCTACTGAAATACAGTACACAGTGTGCACATACACTTCTCATTTCTACAAAATACATTACATTACGGACAAGTGTAGGAGGAACAAATAAACTTATGGGCCTTGCTGTGAATACAGGCAAAGTTTGTCTATTTGCCTTTATTCAGATAAGCTTAGATCTTTCGTATGTATTTATAGTACAAGCCACAAACAAATGTTAATATGCCTTTCAGTCCCCAACAGAATTCTTCTTGAATGGCTATCTTTTTTTCAAAATATCCCAAAGAACAGCCTGGGTAATTCAAATTGCACTCTGCCGATTCCCTGATACCATACCAAAGTGGTAAACAACCAACAGTGTTAGAAGCAGCCCTGAATTTTAGTGCCTTCAACATGGGAAAACATGCAGCTTTGTGCCTCTCCCCTATCTAGCCTAAGTTTGCAACAGTGGTGGGTTTTGTTGGATCCTAAATAGCTGCTACTATCAGCGGGCTTTTAGTCCACTTGCTCCGTATCTGCTGCTGGCATTATACGAAAAATTCCTTTCCCTCTGCCTCTTGCTTCTGTTATCCAGGCCATCAAGATTAAATGAGCAATTCCAGACCATGGGAGTGACACATTCCACAGACAGCTGTAATTTTGGATTCACCCAGAAAACGAAGGTAGAGTCAAGAATTACTCACTAAATAGTACTTAATACTGAGAGTACATTACACCTGCAACCACTGTGAGACAGCTGCCTAGCTTGAGAAACAGAAGCCAGCTTTGATCTGTAAGTGCTGTAAGAGCCATGGGATTCAGCTACAGCCAGTCCCTTCCTTGATCTGGGAAACCGGCATCTGGCGGGCTTTTTGGGGAGGCTCCCACACCAATCTTGTCTTAGCTAGTTTCTTGAGAAAGGAATGGTTAAAGACTATAAGGAGGACTTATGAGTAACTCAACCAATTATTAGAGGTAGTTCTCATTACAGTTGTGTTTTTCTGTATATAGCTGTGCCAGCACCCTTCCAGAAACTTAAGCAAAAAAAAAAAAAGTTTCGGATGGGATTTCTGAATTTTTACTACACAAGACATATGACAAACTCCATCAGGATATTAACCAAAGCAAATACCCACTGCACACGAAATCCTGAAACAATCATTTAAGCCAGACAAGGAAAACTTACATCTGACACTCACGAGGTGTCATTGCAAGTCTCTGACATTCCTAATGCCAGATACAGAATATGCTGAACTAAACCTCTGGTCCAGTACACCACCACCTCTCCTCGCCCTGACAAATTAAATTTGTTCAAAGTTACAACGGGTTAACTTTCTGCCAACAGGTTTTAACGTCAGGCCAGGTATCATCTGCCCTTCCATAGTCAGCATAAAGCTGGAATAAACTCTGTGCAATGTGTTCTAGCTGATCTAACAGATACAACCACGTGCCTAAATCTGATACCTATCAAAATAATTTTGCTGGCTGATCCAGTACAGCTCAGCTTCATTTGCAATGGCAACAGAGCGACAGCTAAAACTGCACTAATCAAATCCCGTGCAATCTAGACACTTGGCTCTTTTGCATGTTCTTCACATCCAGTGTTCCCAGTTTTTCTTGCATTTCTTGCCCTCTGGCCAGTTGGCAGATAAACACCCTCTCAGCACCATGTTGCCATGCTTTTACAGCAGAAATCCCTCAAAGGTTTTTTTTCTGGTTTCTTATTTAAAAACATTCATTTTTTTTGCCTTTTTCTTCAGCAGCCCAAACCTCTTCTAAAACTATAAATAAATAAAAAGTACACCTAGGAGGATCTTCTGGAGGACAGGAAACTAACAATTAGCACTTCCAGAAAACTGCTTATTCAATGGCAGCGCTACCAAAGCATTATCAGACTCCTTACTGATCACTACAAAAAGCATTCATTCTCCTCTTTTTTACAATGCAGCAAAGTACAGGCTTCAAGTAGTTCAACAGTTACATGGAGTAAAGCATTCACCCATGAAATCCAGAGGCAAAAATGCTTGTTCAAAGCACAGCTCCTCCTAGAAACGTCTAACAACTACTGAGAAGAGAAGGCTGGCAGAACACTTAGCCTTGATATCACTCCAGATTGTAATTTTTTATGTCATTACATGGTTGTGGTGGTTGGTTAATTTTAAGTTGATCAATTACAATTTTTTCTTCTCAACTCTCAAGGACAGTTTTTTTGCTACTTCCTTTTCCCTTCTGTTGCATCTTTTTAGAGGTATGGCTTCCCCTGCCAGTAAGCCCAGTTCTCATCTCTGCTGCTGAAGTAGGTTATCAATGATTTCTTGATGGCCTCGCTGTGCTCAAAGCAGTTCTGAATAGCAAGGATTCCAACCAGCATGTTTCTTATTTTGCACTCCTTCTGCAGCCCTAAAAGAGCCTGCAAATCCCAACCATGACTCTGCAATGCTTTACATTCAGTTCCCAATGATTCCATTTTTAGCTCTTACAGGGGCAAACAATTATTTCAATTGAAGTTGAAACACGGCACTACTTCTCCCTATACTCGCCATAGAAAACATTCTAGTCATTGCTGGTGAGTGGGTCAACAGTTTGTTATTTGTTTAGGTTTTTTTTTCCAGGCTAAACTGGGTAGAAATTACAAAACAAAACCTTGCACAGGAACTAAACCAAGATCTGTTCTGTTATATTTCAAACACTCTGAATTTGAAAGCTGCAACACAGTCTTGGCTATCTTTGTTTGAATTCCTCTTGTACATGGATTTATTTTTTTTTAATGGTGAAGAAGAAAGCAAAACTAATCAAAATAGAAAAGAGCCCTCAAAGTCACTACATATAGGAAAAAAAGCTGAGTGAATAATGAAGCTTCTGTTTTAAAAGAAAATGGATTTAAAAGAAACTTACAAGAAACCTGTTAGTACCTCTAGTCATTCTTCCTGCTGAATTAACTCAATGACAGAATATTCATTTGTATGCTGAAAATTTAAATCATCTTGGTTGCTGCCCCTAGAACTTCTCTCCATGGAGCTGATGTCCTTCTCTCCCCAATGATGCTACGAACAAGCTTCTCTCATTGTCAAGATGCAAACACACACATGCTGCCTAAACTCTGCTCACATCTTCCTAGTCCACTTTTTTAACAGTCCCTGAAAATCTCATTAACTTTCACCAAGACTACGTTCAGGTGCCATGCTATTCCTTTGCAAAGAGGCCTGTTCACCTCCTGGCATGCCTTTTACTTCCTAAACAGCTCAAACGTACTCTATTTGACTATTCTGCAGTTCTCAAACTCTTCTAAAGCTGGGTTTACTTTTAGAAACACATACATACAACATTTAAGGACTCCCATTTTCCGTATTTTTAATGGTTTTTAGATTGCAAAAATACCATACTCTCACTATATACTCTCAACACACAATACTCCTTAGTGGACTCCTTAGTCTGAGTTGACAAATTTACCTCTGCACGACCCTTTTTTTTCTTTCCAGAACTAACTTAGTAAGTCCTAAACCAAACATTTCAGCAGCACTTTTCTAGTTAAAAAAAAAAAAGCTATAATGTTGATCAATAAAAGCTAAATTGTTATTTCATTCGTGTGTTAAATCAAATGGGAAGATCTTGAACACACATTATACATCAGAACCTAGGCCTAAATGAAATGCTAACACTTTGGTGGAGGCAGATCTTGTATCACACATCAACTTCACCAAAAAATATTATCAGTTTCTGACAGACAGTTCAAGCCTCATCGTTCACCCTTTGTAGTTCTTATTAATTCCTTTGTTTTAACTCCAGTATTCTCACCTCTCTTCTGTCCAGAGATTTACTTTCTGCTGTGCAGTCTGAGCAGTGTAGGAGAGTCTGTCACCGCCATGCTGATGCTGCCTTTCTGGAGAGAGCTGCTGCCGCAGCAGCTCTAACTCACGTTCATACATCAGCCGCTGCTCCTCAAGAGCACTCCGCTTCTCTTCCAAGTACTGTTTCTCCAAGATCTGGACCACATTTTGTACTGGGTCTGGAGAAAAAAAAAAAAGTAAAAGTAAGAAAATGCCATTACAGCATTACAGAACACATTATTTATTTGGTAACAGCAAGCAACATATCCCAGAGTCTTTGCAAACACAAGATGGCCACTGCCCCTCAAAACAAAAGTCAAAATAATAAATATTGCATTAAATAAATAAATACAAACAAGAAAAAAAACAGCATGCAAAGAGGCTACAAAAATGATTAAAACCCTCGTCTACTGCATCTTTCAGTACTGTGAAGTTACAATACGTTCCGGAACCCCAGTAGGAAAAAAAGAATAGATGGAAAAGGGAACAAACTAATAAGATGAAAACAAAGCAAAATACAAGGGAAGATGATGTTAACCAGAGAAGGGAACGACTTAAGGAAGTAAAAAGCAATTTACTTTCTCCATTTTGGCAGAGAATGAAACATGTTGGAGAGCTGCAGATGAAAGTTGAGACAAATTGACTGACTAGTCACGCATGGCATTGCACCAATGCGCTTCACAGCACTGAAACAGACAAAGTACATTCTGAAGGCAACTTCTGCATTTAGCATTATAAACCCCATTTCTTCTCAGTATAAACCCAGAACAAATATCTATTTGGATACTCTGTCCTGAAACAACAACTGCTTCTGTCAATCAGCTATGGTTAGATCTAAGTTGTATTCAAATTAAAGAAACATTACTCTGTCTATTCCTGGTTTTAGGTCCAATGCCAGCCTGTGCCTTTGAAAAAGCAACTAAATGGAATAAGATCCTTCTATATACTACCAGTATGTATCTGCTTCGTGTACGTACATCTGAAAGCTTAAATACAGCAAGAAAAGTGGTTTGCAAGAGGACCAATGTAGATGAATACCTGAGCGACAGCAGATCACCTAACAGATTGCCGATTCTGTACATGAGAAGGGGAAGGGAGAGGAGGAAGTTCCATAGTTGGAGTGGTGGAATATTAGGGGCAGTAACATTGCAGCTCTAGGACATGACAGGATTTTCAAATGCAAAAAACCTCATATTTAAAATAATTGTTTTTGATACCTCTTCCATTTTGCAAAATAAAAAAAAAAAAGCTGCCATGACTTTTAAGGATGCCAGTCTGTCACAAAGGAGGGAGAAAAATGAACCTAGATTTAATGACACTGTCCCACTTATGAACTAGAGGTGTGCTCCTCAAAAAAACCCAACCAAAAATGTCAGTGTGATTTAGTTAGGAACCATCTTGCCTTCCCTACCAAAACCCAGTCCTGTAAGATTTTGCACAGGTGTCCTGATACTACAACGCTGCATGAAAAAAAATTTGGGTGACTCTAGCATGCAATAGAGAACTCACATGAAAGGTTCTGTAGGGTTTTCATTATCAGCAGTGTATGCTGGCCACCATAATATGCACATACATTCTCCAAAAAGCCACATCCCTTGTATTTACTGTATTTAGCAATGTGTAATAACTTACTTAGTACTAAAACTACTGAGACCAATTTTGCTAAAGATAAACCAACTCACTGTCTGCAATTTTCATGTACATGGCTATTTAGGCAAGTCACTTCATAAAACAAATCCTTCCTATTACAAATGCCAGAGGAGCAAACAGGATCTCCAGGGCACTGTTGTTACAGTGGGTTTGCATTTGCCTCTCAGCATCCTTTTCTGAAATATTAAGATTGATGTAAAGCATATCTTTATTTTTAGCAGAAAACAAACACTACCACAAGTTACTACTGTGGTCCTATCCTTATCCAGGGAAGATTCACACAAAGGCATCATAAAATACCACCGCAATGGTAATTATAAAGCACAAAATTAAAAAGTCAGTCAGTATAAATAGCAACCAAATAACAAAACAGTGAAGCATAAAAGTGTCTTAAAATAACCAGAAATATTACTTTTTAGTACATGACATTCTCAGACAGACAGTTAGCTATTTTTAGCTTTTAAACAGACAGTGCAACAAAAACAATTGACTGAACCAAGTTCTAATATTCTAGACCACAAACCAAGTTATTCATGTTGATCTGCACCATTATCATCCTCCTAACTTCTCCAGACAATAGCAGAATTACCTTCACATGCATAGGTTTTGTTGGATAATCCCTAAAATAATTTTAGTTATGTATAAGAATGGTTGAGAAATCAGGTATTACGCAGAAGACAGAGAAGAGGCATGGAAGAAATTAAAGCCCTCTATTGTGTTTGCAAACACAGGAAATGAATCTAAGGCTGACTCATTAAGACGAGACTTTCCTAAACTGCTCAAAGACCAGCTCTGAGTTCAGGGAGAGGATTTCCTTAATAAAAGTGATCTTTTCAGCCACATAGATTATGGAAAATATTTGGAACAAGATGCAAGAACCTAGTCTAAAAATTCCCAATTTCAACAAAACCCACAACTGTTTCGGGGAAAAAAAGGTGGGTTATGCTTGTATTGAAATGCAAAATGGAAATTTACACTCTTAGAAAAGTCTTCAATTTAACTTTTGAAAGAATTTACACAGAAACCCCCAAGCCTTTCACAGTGAAAGAGCAAAACATGGTGTGAATTATAAACCATCTAGTTAGAAGATGAACCAATAAAGTCAAGTTTTTCACAATTTAGAAGAACTACAATAGTGTTTAAGTTAGACTGAAACACCATGTTCCACAATTTTGGATTTCTCATGCAAAGCCAAATAAATTAGGGAAGTACCCAGTGCCTGCCAAATGCACAGCAAATTCCATACCGTGTTAAAAGTCCCGAGTCCCAATCTTTTAATTATTTATGTGACAAGAGTTCAATGGCCCTGAGAAGTCTATTCATATGCAGTTAATACTCTGCAAAATGTTAGAATATTAACATTGAATCAAAAGAATGTACTTTCTCCATAGGACGAACAGCATTGAAGCATTTGCTTCAATGTCACTTAATTCACATCTGTTAACCCAATAACAACAATGCTGAATAAATCCCTTAAGATTTCATGTAAATGCATTTTTCTAAGCAAGCTAGGAGGTTATGACACAGGCTGCTTTGCTAAGTTTCATCTAAATCCCCACCCTGAGCTGTAACAGTTTTGTTTGCTTAAATGAGAAGCTGCCTGACCTAATCACATTGTTTACTTAACCACTGCACATATACAAGAATAAAGTAAACTTCTTTGCTGCGTTCGGTGTTTGACCAGCATCGCAAATTAGCAGTACAAAGCTGATCTGACAGAATCCCACAAAGAAAGTTAACATGCTGAAGGGAGGGAAAGAATCTGCATGTTTTCTTTACAGCTGTTTTCAAAGTTACACATTTTCCTCAGAGCTTCTTTGGAGCGGGATGCAATATGTGACACTGTTGTACTGGTTACATGCCATAAAAACAAATGTGCTTGCGCCCTGGAGAAGCTAGGCTATTTATTTAAAGAGGGTTACTGTTCTCAAATAGATCAAGGGTTAAAAAAAAACCCAAACAGAGAAAAACCAAAACCTCTTGCTTTGGGCTCTATAAAATGCCTATAAAATAATTATCTAATCAAATTTTTTAAATGCCCCTTTATTCACCCCCTAGGGTTTCTCCAGAGAATATGGATAATAGAATTAACTGTGTTCAGTTATTTAGTTATTTCTTCTTCCTGACCCATATTTATTTTTCATTTTAAGGAAGAATAAATAAATGGTATTGCAACAAAGCTGTTTTACTTCTTACGCAGCAAACTGGAAGACTGAGAAAAACTGTATTTTAGCTATACCACTGAAGAACAGAACCTGGAAGCACTAGCTAGCTTCAAATCAAAAGACCAGCCTATGATCCCTGCAGTCACTTGTTTCATCAAGATTTTATTATCCCTTACAACTCCAACTTAGTTAAGCAACGCTTATGTGGGAGGATACAGAAGAAACAAGAAGCAGAAAAATCGGGTTATGACAGTTCCGAAACTGCAATATGTAGACTGCTAACATTTGCTGTGCATTAGGGAGGAAAGAGCTCTAATGAAACAGCAAGTTCTGCGCTGTTCTTGAGCAAAGACACAGAAAACAACTGACCAATACAAAAATTGGCCAGGATCACAACCAAAAAGCCTACTGAGCTAAAATGTAAGGACACTTGAAACATTGTGAAGAATCATTTCCATCAGCTAGATAACAACACATGAAAACCAAAAAATGTGACCCCCCTGTTCAAAGAACACTGACTCATTGTAGACTGCTACAGTTTAGTCAAAATCCCCAGTTAGTGACAAGCAGATCAAGCATCAATTAATGCTTTCAAATTTCTCCAGCAGTCTCATGCATGAGCCAATCGAGTTCAAAACCTTTGTCCCAGTTTTGGCACAGATATGGGATGGTTTGAGGCCTTAAGACAGGCAACAGAATCTTCACGAGGGATGACAACACTGAAGACCACCAGGATGGCAGATTCATCTGAAATTCATCTCCTGGTACAAGTGAACCATAATGAGAATATTTCTGTTATCAAACAGTAATTTCACATCAACTTAAATGACCTGACCCTGTAACTCACTCACACAAGCAACCCCCTTAAAATCAAACGGTAAAAAACCTGCTAAGTATTGCTAGAACATCAAGCATACAAAACCATCATGCTGTATTCAACAGTAAAACAGAGAAAGTTAAAGAATAAGAGGCTAAGAAATAAATAAATACTGTATTTCAACAAGTAAACCACAGCAAACAATGGAAATATTGCAATAATATGAAGAAAGAAGAACAGAAAGCAATGAAACACCATCTACTGTGTCTTTTTGGTCAGTGACCAAAACCCAAGGTATTTGCCTCTCAAATTTTGTGTATTAAAAAGCCTGTACAAAGCATTCAGTAGTTTACCAAGTTTTTCAGCATTTCCTCATACCATATTATATCATATGAACTATGACTTGCCTTCTGGAAACCAAGAAAACACCATGTTGTTTTATATATATACCATGCTATTATTTTATATATACACTATATTTTATTATACTGTCCAAAAAAAGGCATCACAATAGGTTTTAACAGATATTAAATAAAATATTAAGAGTGATCAAGCATTAAAAACCACACTAGCTGACATTTGACTGTTGATTTGTTATCATGTCAGTGTTTTCCTACTAAGGTTAAAGTGGTGTCAGTAATATTTGATACAAAAGGAAGGATGAAATTAACTGAGCCATATCTGGAGCACCCTTTTGTCTGCAGTAACTTGCAAAACCAAGAGGTTAGTAGGACTGAGACGATGATTTGACAGGCATATGATTACAATTCAGCTGCACTATAAAGGACAGCAGATGTACAGACAAAATTGTGTGTCAGGGCACAAACCAACTACTAATTTGTGTGTGTGTGTCTGTATTCAAACCTAGGTGCATTAATTTTTTATATATATATGCCTAACATTGTTTCTGTAAAATATCTTTTTCTGAAAATGCTCCAAAGGCCCTTGGAGCTAGTGTACCACTTGTTTTACCCAGAAATTAAGTTCCATGCTGAATTTGTTAGACCATCCAAAAGAACATTTTTATCTGGCAGTTGCCTTACCATTACTATTCAGTGTCTTCATAATAACTTCCATTTGTGCAAACTCATAGTTGTAGTCTGGTTCTGAAGAAGCTTCACTAGCTGCATCTAGATCATGCTCTCCTAATGAAGTTTCTTTCTCAAGGTCCTTCAGCCAATCTCGTCTTTTCCTCTTTGGTAAATTGATTCTGTGTAAAAATTGAAATTCAGTTTCTAAAAAGTTTATGCAAACAGTGGGGGAAAAAAAAAAGGCTGAATATAAAGAGGCTGGAAAGTAAATATCGACTATTACCTAAAAAAGTGGTTGTTTCCCCATAATATTCTATCTCCATGCCATAACTGAGTGACAGAACATACCAGTGCACCATTTACACAGGACCTGAAAGGAGAAAATACAACTTCTCAGTAAAATCCAAAACATAGAAGATTGAAAAGTAACTACAAGATCTACTGCTTCTCCCATCTACAGACAGTGATTAGTATCATACGATGCACAAATCTGCTAGGTTCACTAAAGAATCAACAGGAAAGTTACTGGCCTGATTTCTACTGACAGAATTAAACACAAAGCACCTTTCCCCTCCAGCTTTGGCTGCTACAAGTCCTCAGTAAACATACAGACAAGGTTGCTTTTAGTTGCACAGTTTTCTTTAAATGCCCATTTCTCAAATTGGGTCACAGCCTGCTTCATATAAACAGTCTATAAAGTTAGTTGTATGCAAATCCTACTGATAAAGCTCTCCAAGATATAAGTTAGTCAACACAGTTGTAAAATATACTGTTAACATACTCGGCATTCAAGCCTAAGAAAAGACCCTTAGATCCAACTTTCATTCTTTCAACAAATAGAGCCTCTATTATTAACAAGGGTCTATTTTTGTGAACATCTGGTATACTGCTTTATTTGCATTTAGGTTTTTTGTATTAAAGTTTCAATCACAAAATGAGAAAAATGGAGCTGTTGAACTTTAGCATATGTATCACAAAGCAGAACATTTTGTTTGAAAGGGAAAAAAATTTAAGTAACATGAAAAAAGCCTTTTCAGATGCACTGTTCTGAATTCAGCTGTCTCTCTCACGTAAGTCAACACAAACATGTAAGCGTTTGATTTAAAACCAGATTTTAATTTTTTCTCCAGTGAAATTTGGTAACTAAATTTCTGTTGACACTAGTATCTTAAGAACAGCTACTTAAGCATTGCAGATCTGGTACGAGTAAAACAAATTATGTTTTTTCTACTGACATATGCCTTTGTTCTTGCCAGTCAAAATGACTGATTTCCAGTACAGTAACTCTATCACCACAAGCCTGAATCCCATCTGTTTGAAATTTTGTACTGTCAGCTGCAGAAGAAAAATGCAAATGCTAGGAGGTATTTTACTGAAGGCAGAATGAAAGAAATAGATTCTTTAAAAGATGTGCCTCAAACTTTTGTTTCTCATTCTAATACTAATCTACACATTATTTAGATATTCAGATTTCAGTCAAGCAGCGTGACTATTAACTAGGACAAAAGTACTGCTTATCACATGTCACTGGAGATGAAGTGAAAAGACATTTACAATTTCACCCAGGAAGCCACAGTGGTCCCAAAATGAAAAAATAATTAAAATACAGAAGTAGAAACAAAAGGAGAAATGCAACTTTGCACTGCATGTTTACTAGACACAACAGTAGTTAAAAATTTAGAAATTAATTTAAAGATCTTCAGATCTTTAAAACATCTCTTTCTCACAAAATACTGAGCTTTACAACAGGAACTACTCAAAAGGCACAATTTATCCTCCTCCATCAAGACCCAGTCTACTATCCTGTCACATGGGTTGGGATAGCCAGCAGTGTCTCAGTGATTCTGTTATCACCCAAGATACTGACAAGCAATGGTCCCTCATTCCTACTGAATAGCTTCTTGTGACGGTTTATTCTGAGCCAAACCACTGATAGCCTATTACGCTGCAGAGTGGGTGGGTGAGTGTGTACGTGTGTAGGGAAATCTCAGTTTTGTCAATTTTAAGTATCTGTTTGAAGTCACCTATATTGAAGCTACTCATTGATCAGAATGTAAGATACTTCTGACTATGTGAAATAAAAATGCATGCAAGTTATCTTCTGGTAAAGAAAAGCAAACACTTCCCTGGAAAGTGCTGCCGATCGTCCTTACCTTGCATTTTCTTTTGGTGTGAGTGTAACTTCTCCATCTAAAGCAATATCAATCTCACAGTGTTCTGGTTGGATTCCTATACCAAACAGCTGTATATCCTGAGAGGTATCTGCACCAACTCTTGTGTGATCCTGAAAAATAAGCTGTTACTAAGAGACAAGCAAACTATCACTGTTTATATAACTAAGAAAATATTAGCTAAAGCACAGACTGCACAGTCTACGTGCCCTCCTTTCTGAAGCACTTCTATAGAGCAGAAATGGTGCCGCAGCAGACTGTAAAGGTCACACACAAGCTGTTCTTCTGCTCCGCACTTTATCTTCACGTGGTTTTAGATAAAGCAAAATAAAGCAGTTGACACATAAATTCTGATTTAAAAATATTCTCGGACTATGCATGCATACAAGCAATAAATGTGAGCAGTGCAGAAAACCAGCCATGTCATATAGGCATATATAAAGGACAACATGGATGGTAAAACTAGGTGCATGGAGTTGGCTGCTTTTCAGAAAACAGCTATACAGCAACTCAACTAAACATATTAATCTCTACATAATTTCAAGTCACATTGTAAATTCTGCTGAAATACTTTACTTTGCTGTTGTAAGAGCAGCTGTGCTTTATTTGCTACTGTTCAAATACAGAAGCCCTATCTCAGCCACTAAAGCAGAAAAGTAACTATAAAAATAGATAGGATATTCTTTCATATCTTATTGACAAAGAGTTCACATTTCCTTACAAACTTACTAGGTTTGTATTTGACACTTTCACTCTGACATGAGACTATGCTAAACCAAATGGTATGAAAGCTAGTGGCACAAGGAAAAGACATTTCTGTAAATTTTTAAGTGCTTTTTTCCCCCCCTTTCTCTTTGTCTTAAGCTTTTATGTCAAAGACAATGTTCCCTCTTACTGATTACTGCTAAACATCATCTCTTTATGATTAATTCATTGAATATTTAAAGCAATCCTTATTTAAAGAAGGATCTAACACGAAGCTCTCATTTCAGGTTCAGCCCAAAAGGAAATTCTATGCACATCCTGTCTGGAAAGGCTAGAATTTATCTCAACACAGGCACACATTAAGCACTTCTCCCACTGTTGCCAATCAGGAGATCAATTAGGAAAACAATGAAGCTGAACTGCAAAGAGAGAACAAAAGCTTAAGCAGTAGGAGGAGGCCTATCCTATCCTGCTGCTACTAGTCTTAAAAAACTAAATACGCTCTGAATAACAAATTGAGCCAGAAATTCAAAACAATAAACAAGTGTCCTTTCATTCTGTGTAAACATCCTGTTCACATTCTTACCTTTAAATAGTAAACTAAAAGCTCATTGAGCGCAGGGTCCGCATTCAGGTTCACCAGGTAACACTTGTCATCCCCAACCTTAATACCTGAAGACTCAAGGGAAATTCCCATGCTCTCTAGCTGTCTTTGCCTCTCCTGCAAGCACAAAAATAGGTTAATCTTGTCCACTGCGATATGTAGAGACAAGTACAGCATGTAAATGAAAGCAAAGCAACTAAAGCTGAAGATGCATATGCTGAAGATGCATTCTGTGTATCGCTGCCAGAAACAGAACTTAAGACATTGGTCAAGTACCACACGTTTACCAGAATTTATTTTTACACGCCAACAGTAACAAGTCACATCTAATTCTCAAACACCTGCTTCCCCAAAGTGGCACTTACTTACCTAAGCAGCCCTATTCGTTTTATTAGAGCTACTCATTAGTAACACAATGAACCTCTATGTCAGTTTAAAAACTAGTCTCAGTTGCAATTACTTCAAAGATAATCATAGTCATAGAAAATTTCAAACACAGGATGCCACAGTTCAGGTTTATTCTTTTGCAGTATTATTATTAATTCAGCTAAAACATCTACTCTATCACACGTCTTTTGCTTTGTTACAGTTTGGGGTTGGGTTTTTTGTTTGGCTGGTTGGGTTTGGTTTGGTTTTTCCCCCTGCCTTTTTTTTTTTTTAATTTTATTTAAATAGTGGTTGCATGAAAGCATGCTTCTGAAACATTAGGACTAGAAAGGGAAACCAACAATATTCATTCTCCAAGCTATAGATGGCCGAAATGATGGAAAAGTACACTGGAATCCAGAAGTCATATTTAAAGTACAACAATAATGAACAAACATTAGTGAATACATGTACATATTTTCCTTCTCTGGTTAAGAAGCCATTAAAAGCAACAAATACTGCCCAAAATTCTGATCCTTTTGTAATTCTTCATTTTCTTAGTCACTTCAAGGGAAACACGTCCAAGATCCCTCTGTGGTCTTATAAATAAATGAGCTACACAAAGATATTTTGATGTTTTATTTTAAACTTAAATATTAGCTTTTATCAATGATATCATGACACAGCTACGTTTATTCTAATGAAGTTTAGACTTAAAAAAAACCCACAACAACCAGAAACCAAGACACAAATTCAAAACAGCTGGTAGGAAGACAGCACAGTCCACTCCAGCTCATGAAATTTAGCTGACTTGCACTATATGAGTATCTGGCCTTTCCTCCTCAAAATTTCTGAAATACCTGTGCAATTTCTTCTGTTTTTCTTAGCTTTTCTTCCCAGGTGACTGTTAGCTCTTTTATTAGTTTTTCAGACTCTTCCAATTTTTCCTTCAGTTCTGGTGCCTTCATGGCCTACAAGACAGAAATTAGTAAAAACTTTCAGCTACTCTTCCCACTGCAGCATCTGCTTGCACAAGGAAACTGAACACAGCAACATAATATGAAATGCAACAAGTATAGCTTTCAACTATACCCCCCAGTTTTTCATGGCAGAAGAAGAAACAGGTCACTTGCAAAGGAAGAGGACAGAATCGACCTATCATGGGTCCAGATCTGAAATAGCTGAAGACTGACATAGTTCCAGAGGCTAATGGAACCAATAAAATGGTTCCAATAAAGTGGCCTGGCCACTTAAGCTTCACTGTCTGCATGAAAAAAAATCTGAGTATTTAAAAACTTTAAGTCTTAGCTGTCTGAAGTTCAACTGCAAAGTCTTTCTTCCAACAATAGTTGCAAACACAAATTCCTCTTGATATTTAGCCTTCCTTTCTACTTTGGTTTTGTAAGTGTTCCATTAAAGCTTTCAGACTGACCCTGTTGATTACCTTCGAAGGAAGGTATGCTTTGGAGCTAACACAGGCTTCTCATTTCACAATAGGAAACACAAGCAAAGGGCTTGAATACATCCACTGCCAAGTAACAATTCAACAGGCTGGCCTATAACTCTATATTTTAAGACAAGGTATAAGAGAAAAAACTTTTTAAAAATATTAGTACGAGTTTGGACACCTTCCTATTGATTGCGTTCAGCCACAGTCTGCCAACATAATTAAGAACATGCTATGATAATATTTTCTGATTTAAAATATGGGATGAGAACAGGATTTTTTTTACAAAAAAAGCAGATTTTGCCATTTCAGCCTGTAAGGAACTACTCATATAAGGAACGCTATTCCTTAAATGAATGTGAAGTTTAAACACCACACAAATTTACATTCAGACACACTTCTGTTCTTTTTCCAACAGTATTTTGTCTTGCCTGAAAAGATCAAAAATATTTTCCAACAGTACAGTGCCTGATTTCTCCAGATATCACCAAGTAAACTATCCTACCCTAATACTTTACTCTCCAATTAGATGTATAAATCTAAGATAGGCCCAATCTCACAGTGTTAACTGTTAAGGCAGTAAAGCAAATTATTGATGGTTTCAGTGTTGCAGTTTTGACAACTTTTTATACATTTTCACAAATGTCAAGGAGAGAAACGTCCCACACATTTTGTGGTCCAATACCAGATTTACAGCTTTTCACACTTTTCCATTTGACATCATAAAATTATATAGTCCACCAATGCAAAAAAAAAATTCTGCTAATAAGTCTACACAATGAAGCTGTACACTAGCTCAGCTTGGCTGCATCAATTCTTGCTTGACATGAAGATCTTCAAGAACAGTCTATTCTGACAAGGGTCACCATCAGTACAATGTTGTCCTCATTTAAAAGTTATTAAAAATAAGCAAAAATTATGTCGGATTTATTTTAGCAAACAAGGTCAATTATTAAAAAAAAAAAAAAAAAAAGACAGACTCTTCCTTTCCTCATTTTGTAAGATTTAAAAAGAAAGCTAGTCTTCCAGCCAGAGTTTGACATTTCCTTAGGAAATTCAGTTTACATAGTACTGTGAATGATGTTACCTCAGCTTGCGAGAGCTGTTCTTTCAGTTTTTCAACTTCTTCACGTAATTCTCTGATGACCCTAGCATTTGGATCTTCATTCACCACAGCATGATTAACTATCCTTTTGGCTCTGTCTGCATATCTCAGAGTAGAGAGTGTTTCTTCATAGTTGTCTGCTGCTGGACTAATTGTGGCTATCATGGCAGTTTGACTGTTTCCTCCCAAGTTGTCCTGCAGAAAGTTTCAGGGTTAAAAATTGTTCTGAGACTACACAATGTTTTTACAAAGATACTTAAAATACAAAGCTTACTAGTTAGACACTAAAGGTACTCTGGATGTAAACTAACCAGTATAAGCCATGATTATTTGATTTCATTATGACTGAAAATAGCCAAATAGGACTTTACATAGAATTAACACAAGATACACTTAGCTGTCCATGTTACTTGGAACAACTTAAAGCTATGAGAGCTCCTTAGCTCATTTCTTTGAAAAAAGATAAGTCCATGTACACAGAGGGATGCTTCAATGATGGTACAAACTATTAAGCTGAGATCATGTGAACAAGGTGAACAGAAAATGTTAATTACCTTGAGAAGCCAAGTGAGTACAGAGTCTCTGTAAGGCACAAACTTGTTTTTCCCCTTCCCTGCTGCTTGGTCAGCGAGTGACGATATAACCAAGCCCAGCGTTGAAAGTGATCTATAAATGCAACACAGTAGAACAGCCTTAATACATATTTCAAATGTAGATTTAATAAAACTTTTTAAATAAAACTTCTTTCTTTTATGAGGAGAGGCTGAAAGAGTTGGGGCTGTTGAGCCTGGAGAAGAGAAGGCTCCAGGGAGATCTTATTGCAGCCTTCCAGTACCTAAAGGGGGCCTACAGGAGAGCTGGGGAAGGACTTTTTACTAGGGCATGTAGTGATAGGACGAGGGGGAATGGCTTCAAACTGGAAGAGGACAGGTTTAGATTGAACATTAGGAAGAAGTTTTTCACTTTAAGGGTGGTAAGGCACTGGAACAGGTTGCCCAGAGAGGTTGTTGAGGCCCCAACCCTGGAGGTGTTCAAGGCCAGCCTGGATGTGGCCTTGGGCAGCCTGGTCTAATGGGAGGTGTCCCTGCCTATGGCAGGGGGGTTGGAATTCAATGATCTTCAAGGTCCTTTCCAATCTAAACCATTCTATGATTCTATGAAAACACAGAAAAGGGAGTTTACTAAATAGTTTAATTTATGCTCTGCAGAACTTCAGATCCAATTTTCAAAATATCTTAAATAATTTAAGTTGGAAATGACCACAGGAGATCAGCTAGCTCATTGCCCTGCTCCAAACAGGGCAATGTATTTATTAAAGTTACATATTTGGAAGAAAAAAAAAAATAAATCGATATCTACACTGTTTCATCTCATCTGGTACTAAGACCAAGTTCCAGGAAGCCTAAGTTGAAATACTTGGATATTTAAAATAGTTTGAAAAGCGCAAAGCAGACTGCTTCAGTACATGGAGAATCACTGCCTTTGATTAGACATCTACCTTTCCTTGGAGACTAAAAATCTTTCTATCTATCTTGGACACTGCCTCATGACGCTGTTACGGGTCAGTGTTGGCAGCACAGCAAGAATCCCGTCTCTGGAAACAATGTTTTAAGAGCGCTGTCTCAATAACAGACTACAACCCGAACAATTCTCTAGCCATAAGGAGGCATCCTCAAGACAGCTATGGCCCAGGAGAACTAGTCTGCCTGGTGATCTAGTAACTAATCAGCCATCACACGACAATGGAAGACTGCTCATCAGAAGAGACCGATTAGGAGGTCTCTTGACAAATGGGCTGACTTATAATTGAGGTGGAGCCTCACTGGCTTCCTGGGGGGGAAATAAACCAAACAATCTCCCAGTTACAAAAATGTTACACAAGCATGAAAGAGAAAAGCCTGCAAATTGCTAGCAGACAGCCACATCCCAAACACCACTCTGGAATTGTGAAAATACAGATACTCGTTCATTTTGGTACATGTACCACTTCTACCAACAAGGGTAACTGCATTAGCAATCTGTGCAAAGCATCTGGGCATTATGTAATCCAATTGTTATACAAACCTGTGCAAATTTTAAGTGACATCAGGGCTCTTGGGGTAAGTATGTTTAAGATAATGAGCTGGTTCAGGAGCCTGAGAACATTAAACAGATGCCTAAAGGGTTTTCAAACAGACAGGGCTGAAGCCCAAGAGTATACTGGTCCATCATACTTATGCCCAATTATCCAGCTACTCTTTATAACTACCAAGGAAAACTTCAGCAGCATCACAATTAGATAGTCAAATAAACCTTTAATTGTACTGTTCCACTCCATCCTTCTGAGTTTTCTTTCCCAAGGAGTAGTACTATTTTAGTTGATAGGCAGTGTTTGCACAATATTTGTAACAGGGCCTTAGTGCTGCTTGAAACTACCAGTTGTTCAGAAATAACATTTAGAAAATGACAAAAATGTTGCAGAAGAATATTTCAAGGAAGACATATGAGGGTAAGGTAACAAGAACCATTACATGTGTCACAAAAGATGTACTGTACTGCATATAGCACAAAGTGGTATGAAGATATAGCACAGACCTGAAAGCAAAATTAAAACAAAAGGAAATTTAAGGAGAGGCTAGGCAATGTGATCTCCCAAGAGAGCACTCTATTTTGTAAATTTGTCTATAGGATAACTTTCCAATTCACCTCTGAAAAATTCACAGCAAAAAGGACTGTTAGTTTTAGTTTGTGACCTAAACAAAAGCCTAACAACCTCTGAAAGCTTGTGGAGGGAAGATGGGGGAGGGAGAACTGGTTCTTGCCTCCAATGTCTGGTCTCCACAGATGGAGATGACAGCGTGCAAAACATGTGAGAACAAACAGTAGGATGCTGTATGCTGCTCCGTAGCAACCTCCTACAGCACAACTGAAAAGCACCACCAGCATACCCACAAAGGAGTCCACCTTCAAGGAGCATACAGTTAAAAAAATCACCCTGGCCTGTTTTCCTCCGATTTCTCTTTCCCTCTTTAAATGAGGGTAAATGTGAAAGACAAAGCCAAAAACTGAGGGAGGGGGAAGAAAAGGACACTCAGAAGGGGGATGAGAAGAACAGGGATTCAAAAAGGCCTATCACTGAAATCTATTTCACAACAGGGCTGCAAGACCAATTCGAGTTATGGGCACTGTATTTTAATGAAGAGGAAATTACAAGCTACAGTTTATTAACACAGGATTAAAAGATGTTATAATATTTCTGCTCCTTATAAATACTGATTTTATTTTAAGACCAACTGTTAACATCTGCAATAAAAGCCAAACTGGAGTAATTTATGTATTCTGCTTGAGATTTCATAACACAAAGCTGTTTAAAGACTTTAAGGAAAGCAGTAAAAGAAAGGACTGCCCAACAAAGTAATTACAGGACTCATCGGCCGCTTTCCTTCATGCTAAATGATGCATCAGAGATCCGTCATTACTTTGATCCTATCTCACGCTACTTTTATAATGAATCAACCTAAGCCCGTAGCGCACGGCAGACCGAGGCAGCTCAGAAGCCGCAGAAGTGAGCTGACGTGGTGCCGAAGGTGCCATTTCCGCGCACTCCCTGTTCTTGCCCCTCTCCCGCAGGCACGACGGGGCTGCCCTTGCTGGTGAGTGCCAAGAAGCTCGCACACTCCCATCAGGGGCCTGAGTTGGCAGCATTTTAGGGGAGGTGGTGCTTCCTCACCACAGGGAAGAGCTCTGTTCCTAAATGACAGCCATTCAAGCTATTTCTGTAAAATTTACAACCAAATTCTTCAGTGAGCAGAATCCACCATTCTATTAGTTAACTCTGAATATAAAACCCCCTTCCTAAAATCAGCTTGGAGCCAGACCTGTCCCAACCCACTCCTTCCCTCGCCTACATTTTAAAGGCTTCTTTTTGCATTCTCAACTTAAAATGACAACAGCTATGATTTTACTAATCACAGTTAAAATTGCAGACTGCTCACAGAAAGTATTTTTCTTAGCCACTAATTGACAGCTTGTTTATTCTGCTTCCTCCTACTACTGTATTCTAGAAGTTCTTTGACTACACCACAAAGTTGTTAAGCACCTGTGTTTCTACCTCAGTATAGGAACCAGCACAACCTGGGGAGGAATGAGCACATCCAGCTTCCTTATGAAATATGGGCTAGTCCCCCCAAACCTCAGTAATAAGGAAAACAGACACCCAGCCCCTTTACCAAGGCAACTCTGCAACACCTCTGAGAAAAAAGAGAAGTAATCTTATTAAAACTTTATGAAGATGTTAACAAAATGTCACAACTCCCAGTTGTTTCCATAAGTGGGAGAGCAATCCACTGCCTCCCCTCTGCATATGCTATTCCAAGATAGGAAAGAGTGTTTAGAACAGGATGAGTTGAGGTAGGGAAGCAGCAGCTGCCAGAGCCCTAGCCAGGTTTCATGCAGAAAACAAAGAGCAGAGAAACTTGCGGAGACTGGCTGAATGTCACACTATGCAGTTTTGGTATGCACAGCTGAGTGTACATTTTCCCTGTCTTGTAAATACATAAACAGGTATGTTATTTCCACATTCTTCTTTGAGGCAATAAAACACAGCACAAGCAGCAAGTTTATTTGCCAGGTAATTTCAGCAACTCCGTTTTTTATTTCATTAAACATAGCACATTGTACCAATCTAAGTTACTGCTTTTTTCTAAAAGAAGAAAGAAATAAAAAAAGGAGCCGACATAGTAAGGTATATGGTTTAAGTATTCTGTATTACTCCAGAAAAGGTTATTGCCTTTCCCAAATAAGTAAGGTGCATAACACCAAAAAGATCATACACAATGTTCTCTGAAGAACTAGTCTACTAAAACATACGTGCCAATTTTGAGGCTTCCAGTACAAGTCAGATTTCATTAAAGCTCCAAGTAACAGCAAGAATCTAATAGAAGGCGGCAAGTACAGCACTAAGAATTCTCTTGCCTATCAGTGCCAAAAGAGATTGCAAATAGAGAATGCTTAATAAATTGACTAAATAATACAGATTTATACCATATAAAAATTTAATTGATGGGAAAATGTAGAGCTGTCCCCTTTTGTTTTATCTTTTACAGAAAAGGTTGGTGCTTGCTTCTGAAGTCCTGTATTGTCAAAGAAGTTCAGCACAGGTAAAACAACCTTCCTGCATCAATGCCCTAAAACTTTAACACTGAGTAAAACACTGAGTAAACATCCTAATAGAAAAAAAAAAAAAAAGGAAGTCTTTCTTGCAATTTGTTAATAGCCATTGGGAGAGTTGGCATTGGAATTCTTCCCCAAGAATTAGAAAGAAACATTTAATCTCACCTTTGTTTATGCAAAATACAAATACAGTTTCTGGTAAAACCAATCTGAATTTAACTAGTAACCTGGGGGGTAAAGGTACAATACCTGCCATTAGGCAAACAGAGCCACATAATTTTGTTTCACAAGGACTATGCCAGCGTGGCTACCAATATGACGCATTAAATACAAAGCAGATTAGAAATTAAGCTAGAAAGAGCAAACATGTTCAAGCTCTAAAAAGAGGTAATTTAAAATAATTTTAAGCATTAATGCTGTTCAAACACATTTTGTGTTGTCACTGTTGTCATAAAATACCAAAACATTTTATAACATTTTAAAATTAAATTGAAAAAGCAGTAGCTTTTAATGTAACAGTTAAACTCTTTCTTTCCCAGGAAAATTAGTATATTTAAGACAGCGGTAATAGTGTGCTAAATTCTTGCTTTTGGGCAATAACACAGTAATTACGGTAAAAAAGTGCCTTGAAACTTGTCATCGCTTGAGTACAAATGCCCAAGGCAATACTAAATTAACACAGCTTCATTCAGATCTGGTTTTCTTAAACTGTGAATTATACTCTTACGTATCTTAATACACGTTGGAACAAAGCCATTCAACTCTGCAACTTTGCATTCTTCCTTGAGCAGATGAGAAACACATAAGCCTGGGGACAGGGTGTATAAATGAATCACAAAAGGTATATGCTTAATTAAAGAGCACTGCTGTCACTTTTTCCAGATAAAATTCATATAGCCTTCAACTGAGTCAAGTATGACTCAGGGTCCCTACGCCAGTGTAAAGAAACACATGCTGTTTAGCACAGAGCAGCTGAGAGCACCATATCGAACTGCTGCTGCTGAGGTCTATCATTTGAAATGACTTGTGACAAGCACACCAAGAGAAGAGGTCAAGGAAACAACAGTCATTCTTACAAGATAAAGCTTTGCAACCTATATATGCCAATGCCTTACTTGTTTATGTTGCTGCCTTCCTTCAGACGTTCTCCTGCAGCTCCCGTTTTGGACACTCTCTCGCTCCCAGCTAAATCCACCAGGCTGACCTTGCTGACCTTCTCTCCAGAATTCTGTGCAGATGGGACATGGGAGAACAACAGCTAAAAACCACTGGCACGAAGTGCTAACACATCTGACACCAGCACCATGAAACACTGTTCTTCATAATAATTTGGGTTAAAGTATCAAATTCAAGATAGGAGAGAAGAAGGTATTCTCAGAGTTTTTAGAGCTCTTAAAGAGTCACTCATATTTTCTAGTAAAGGGCTGAAGCACTAATGAACCAGAATCAGCTGTGTGGTAACATTAATAACCTTAATGGAAGAGTAGACCATTAAAACATATCAACTTCAGCAACAATTAACACCTAAGACAGTTTTTATGGTGGCAATATAATCTTAAAAAGTGACCCAACTGTTTGCTTTATCTGGTGTGCTTCCTCACTCTTCCAGGGTTCTCTCAATCTTACGGTCTTGCCAATACTACTTTGGTTACTGGACCCCATGGCATTAAAGGTAGAAGCACAGCTAAAAAGACCATGTATGTGGAAGAGGAGGGAAGAAGAAGAATTCACCACAACTTCATAAATTAATCAACAGAAATACATACACCAGAATGCAGGTCATAAAGTGTCTGAGTCACTATAATATTGAATACAGCATGAGAGCGGCTGCTTTCTTCATTCATGTTGGTTGCAGCAACTGTTCGTGATTTGTTTCCCTCTGACATCAGTGACTCAATATCCTAGAGCAAAAAGAGTAAAAAGTGATGCTAGGATAAAAGCAAGTATTGTGCTTGCTGAACAAAATCCCCATCTAGATGGAAGGGTGTGTACGTGTGGGAGAGAGGAAGAAAGGAAGGTAGAAGTAATGAGAAAATTCTTTGCACGTTTTGAGATCTATCGGTACAGAGGGTATGTAATTCCACAGAATGGCGTTAAATCACATCTTTGTTTTAAGTGCTGTGCTTAAAAGCCCAGCAACTACATTCAATGCACCTTCTCCTTATCTGGTGCTGAAATATGTTGGCAATCTCCACATTACAAATCATATTGTTTAATGCCAGTAATCAGGCCAGCACAGATCTACTTACACAGCTGAACACAACGCGTCTCTTTACTGAATTGCACTAATACTATCTTCACTTAATTGGCTCAAAGGGTTACCTCACTTGGAGCCTGTACCTTCCCACATATGTAAAAACAAAGATGTCTGATATATGTGCTTGCTGAGTCTTCCAAGATAGTTTCATAAAAGTCATCAGCCAAAAACTAGGTATGAACAAAATTTCCTAGCATTTGAACAAAGAAGGTGTGCTTTCAAAGTACACAATTCACCATACAAGCTGCAAAAGCAGTTTTTATAACTCTATAATATGCATGGAAGCTTCAGAAAAATAAAAATCCCCATAAAAAAGCAAAATGGTTCCCCACATAATACTACACTAAGAATGAACATTTTTTTAAAACCCAACATTTTCAAATCAACTTCCTCATAAAAGGAAATACCTACACGACTAATACAACTGCACTGCTTTAATTACTTCCGTTGTAGCTATAGTAGTTCATTGGCTGCTACAATACATATTTATTTGAATGTATTTTGGTAACTCAAGTGGGCTCAGATGCTGTCATGATTTAAATTATGAATTATATAAGCCATGTTGTAGCTCCTTATGCAATACACCTGTATAAAATAAGAGGTCATATTCAACAACAAAATCAAAGGAATTCATGCTGGAAGACAAATATTCTTATTTTGGAAGCCTCATATTTCCTGTGTCAAGGAAACATTGTGTTCTTGGTATATACCATATGCATTGAAAACTGCAAAATAAAGAGATACCACTATTATATTTTTAACCAACATAAAGGCAAATCCTGTGCTTTTACATGAAATAAATACTCCTGAAGCATTAGGGAGGATTTTTTCCATTGCCGGAGACCATAACCACTCAAGAACCAAAACTTTTGGACAGATGCTAGTTTATCCCTTACAAGATTCCTATTGCTTATGTACACAGGTGTTATTTATAAACTTGTCATTGGTTTAGATTTACCTCAAAATTTGTAACAGCCAGCTGAGACAGTCCATCTACATATGGTCCCAACACTTTGTGCTCTCGAACCTTAAGAGACTGCCGACTCCTATGGAATAAAGTAGACTTTATGCACAATCCACTAGTGTGAACTTTATTGAAAAGGAAAAAACATAGTACAAAATTATAAGAATCTTCTATATAGCAGAAGTCAATTTGTGTCTTTTAATTGTAACAGGAGGAAAAAAGGCTGCTTCCAGATATTTTTTTTTAACTCAAATTAACAATAAAGACTCAAATTAATCTAACCAGTTTTATTCTATATACATGAATTATTTTTAATGCATCCTCCCATCCCAGTGTTTGTGGCTGGAACAAAACCTGAAATGCCTTATTTGGCAGAAAGAATGATGACAAAAAAGGAAACCAAAAAATCCTTCCTCCCTCCCCCCAGCAATTTGCTAAAGCTTCAATTCTTCTTGTCTTTTCCACATTTTATTGACATATATCAAGTAAGTCTCAAATCTACCTTTTTAACTAACTTGTATACTTCCTCACCTAGTGCAATTATGTTCAAGAATCAAATATATACCACATATATCAATGCTCTGCCGAAAAAAAAACCTATCAAGCTACCTCCTGTCTAGACATGTCCAAGCTAGAGAGCCTAAAAAGTATTTTTGTGTAAACAAAACAGTGTCATGAGTGTATTCTGACATGTTACCCTTCCACATTCAAAAAGTTCAACATCTAGACCAGAAGAACCAAGTTGTAGAAAAGCTTCAAATTCCTTCTAGGTGATGAAAATTCTTACCTGAATATGCTCTGGATCATATGGCAAAAATACCCCAGAATTTACTTACACACTGTCTTGCTTTCTGGTGGTAAACTACTTCATACAGTATTTGTTTGCATCATTGTGATGGTATCCTAATATTTAAATCGATTCACGCCAGTTACTACTTCATATACATGGATTTTCTTTCCGGTTTTCAGTAACTAATCCTTTCTAAAGAAGCTGTATAAACATATGTTCTGAAAAGAACATTCTCAAGGACTTCCAAAATTGATTTCTACTTTTACAGTTTCAGACAAAAATAAGGAAGGCTGTGGGGGAGAGCGAAGCTACTCACCCTTTTGGGTCAAGCAGATCTCTGACTTTCTCATTGTAGATTTCCATATAGGACACTTCGACTTTAAAAGTATGAGATTCATTTTCTTCCACAGAGATTCTCTGAAATAAAGCACAACAGAGCCGTGGGATCAGACCCAGCTGCTCTGCATTGCCCATCATTGAAAAGGATTTTCCTGAACCTAAAGGAAAAAAGGAGAAGACAATGTTTTAGAATGTAGTTTCCGAGCTTCATTTGCTCATGAAGCACGTTTTAATTGTCTTTTTATTCCTCCAGAAGTACATATCAGAACAACATGACATGCTATTCCAGACAGATAGCTTGCTCTTTGGACTACAGGGTACAAGTAAACAAAAAGCGAAATTATCTTAAATGTTTCTTTCAGCAGGGCCATTATGTGGACCCCTTTGAACACAAACACAAAAGACTGAACGAGCCTTTGGTATGAACTACTCTTTTCAGGCTTTGAAAGCAGCCCCAACAGGTAGTAGCTAGGAATATATTTAGAGCTGCTTTAAGAACTTTACATTGTCACTGGCTGTGCTAAATATTTGACATTTAACATCACAATATTTCAAAATACAATTTTTAAATATTATCTAGCTTAAAATTTATGTTTTGTTCTTCCCACTTCCCACGTGCACAAAAAGTGTTTTTTGCAGACTCACCTGTCTGTCCATAGGCAAAAATACAAGCATTATATCCCTGAAAGGCCTTTTCAAGAATTCCTTCTCCAAGGCACTTGAACACCACTTCTTGACCTAGAAGAAAAGTATTTTTAAGTTCATTTTAAATTGAATAACAGACTAAAATTTACTGAAAGAAAAAAAAGGTTTGTAAATTATTTTGTACTATTGATGAACATTGATGAACAAACAAATGATTTCACGTACAACTGAGTGATACGTTCAAAACTGTTGCCTAAAATTAGTAACAGCTACCTCTGTGTTTAAACATATTGCTGATTTTCCTGTGAAGGAAGCAGTTCTTCGAAAGGAGTCATACAAGTTGAATGCTTAGAAAATAACACACATGTCTAAATTTTGTATTATTCAGATGTAAATTTTGTAATTAGCATATATTCTTTAATCACAAACTATACCAAAAAGAGTTCTGTAACAGAATTGCAATGAAACCCATTAGTGAACTAGGATATCAGAGGTACAACAAATATTATGCTAGAAATAGTAGTAGTTCTTCTCTTGGGAACTGGCCTCAAGTTTCACCCTAAGCTATTATGATTCACCCCGTGGCAAGGTGATGCTGGAACCAAGATAAAAGCATTCCCAATGACATTCAGGCAGGAAATGCATATTAGGAGTCTGTGAGACTTCAAAAGAGCTGTTTGAGGATATATTCTGTCAAATCCATAGCTGGAAACATCAGCTGCAGAATTTCACAGTCTGAAAATTGTCTCTCTGTGCCAGGCAGATGTTAGAGGTGTTTCAAAACTTTTAGATGTAGAAGATGAAAATAGGCATAGTGGTTGTTTTTTGGTGTGTGGGTTTCGGTTTTGGGGTTTTTTTGTTTGTTTGCTTGTTTTATTAAACAGAAAAGCCCAGAACTTGTACACCACAAAGAGGGTCAATGGATTGTCTGCTTTGAGTTTTGATCTGAGATCTGAGAATTACACATCTGTGTGTATACCCAAAACAAGCGGAGCTGAGCTAAGGACAGCATTTATATACCTTCTGGAGTTTGGTTTTAAGTTTCTGTTCACTGCCTGGTAACTTTCTGAATAGCTGTCATCAACTGCATCTCTCATTTAGGTAAGTTAGTTTCAGCAGTTGTCAGTTACAAGAAATTATTTTGTACAGTGGATGCAATAGTGACTCCCATAGTTCTCAAAATGGAACATACTGGCATAAAAAAAACCCACCATCTAGCAACACATTTATACACTGCATGAGACTATTTACACTCTATGATCCTTAAGTAATTGATAGCCCAGAAAATTCCTGGAGAACAACCTGTGGAATGATTTACATGCATGTAAATAGGACTAAGAAGTACTACATCACTTTTATTTTCCTTTAACCTCATTTCTCTTCTACTGTAAGGGAAAAAGTAGTGCAGCAATGCCCTATCAAACAGTCTTTGTGTATCCTTCCAGCTGAATTTCTGAAATTCCAAAGTGTTACTGCTCCTTAGATTAACACAGTTCAGAATTGCTGAACACAGAAATTAAAATCAGAGGTGAATCTGCTATGCTCTGGAATAACTCCGTCACCTTCCCCATGCACATTCATTCAATTCTCATTCAACTTGTGATCATTTGGTCATTTTATAATATCTATGTTGAGAAAGCACTGCTCAACAACATGGAAATAGCTATAGAGAATGTTAAACTACTGAAGAATGAATGAAGAAAATATATCAGTCGAAGATTTTAATAAGAGTGCACAATACATGAAAATTTGTTTTCTAAACAGCTCCTGAGGGCCCATTTTGAAGTTACCAAGTATCAAAGGGGCAGGGAGCCACTTACTATTTTGCTGAGCAAGAACGCAAAATCAAGCAAAGACTGAGGCTGAGTATAATTATTAAGAGAAAAAAGCACATATATTCCACAATCATTGTGAGTGGAGAATAAAACCATTTGTCAGAAAAGGACAAAAAATTTTAATTACCCATTTCTGACCAACAATAAAACAGTAACCTCCTCCAAGAAAAAACAGGTATCAAAATGTAATAAAACTGTGCACAGTCATGATAACCGTAAGATGACCTACAGAATCTCTTACTGGTAAATATCAGGAAAGGAACCCAGTTCAAATCTCACAGGCAAAGCTGGGTTTTGGTTTTTTGTCAGAGGAGATTTAATTTTCAAATGGTCAACACTAAAACTGAAAGTCAATTGGACACCAATACATAATTCTAAAATGGTGGGTTTATTACAGTTTTTAAGAGCTCAGCAATACAAACATAGACAAATGGGTCATTAAAGAGTGATGTTTATAGTAACCAGTCAGATTTTCATAGGAAGAAATAAAATTTGTTAAGTGCACTCACAGAAAAAAACACAAAATATTAAACTTCAATTATGGGTATTTTATTCATTTGCTAATGTAGTGCACTATTGAGGTTAGCAGCATATCAACCATGAGATTTTGATATTTTTCATTAAGCAACGTCACTGTTTCCATCATGAATATTATTTGTGGGTTTACAAACTGATTACAAAACCCTGTATTATATAGAATTACATCTACGTGCGCTTATGGTCAAAAGAAATAATGCAGTCCCATTGTCTACACTACTGCATTTTTGTTTTGCTAAATAAACCTATGCTGCCTGCAATTAGTACTTTTGCTTATTTACAGGACTTTTCTTCCACAGATACCTAGTGTTTATAGAGGTAAGCAGGGGGTTTAACTCCATTATAACTTAATTTACAGAAACAGAAAGAAATAACTAAATGTTATTTTTTTTCTGTAACAGAAAGATTGCCCCTACACCAACCTTTATTGTCTTTGAGACAGGGATTCCCGGTCTTCCAGCTAGATAAGACCATAGAGCCTCCTATAGAGGCAACTAAGGGCCAGACACTGAAACACCTGTCCCCTCTCCTATCTTCTGCTCAGAACATGGGCAAGCCTTAGGTGACTGATGGACACGCAGTCAGTCAAGCTGGGGAAAGCATACCCAAGGCCGTCAGGGAGCCCAGGATGAGTGTACGAGCTGCTAATTCTCACAAGCTGTCTGCTCATCCCTTGGAGGAAAGGGGTGCCAAGTCAGGTGAATTTTTCTTGCAGACCAGTCTAAATAATCTTGTTTCCTTTACGTTAAGGAGCAAGACTGTTAAGCTGGAATCACGCAATGAGAAAAATTATCAGACAATGTTGCTGGATGCTCTGTAACTCTAGTTACAGCGCATGTGGCATCAGTGCCCCTAACGCTACAAGGTGGGGAACCCTGTTAACCCAGTGTTAGGGATGCTCTGCTAATTGAAAACCTGAAAAACACTGGCGGATGCCGGCTTGGTTCTGAAGATGTACTGGAAATCTGAAGATATACTGGAAAGCACCATCAAGACAACACGGAAGCCTTTTCCACTTTCACCAGACAGATGTAACTGCCTTCATAGCTTCAACACATTATCTGGGCATTTTGACAAGTGCAACTGCAAGCCTGATGCCAACAGCAGCAACATCTAAGAATGATCAAATGAACAACTCTCGGTCCCTCAGAAGGCCACTACAGTATTGACAAAGCACCGGAGTCTTTAATGGTCAAAGCTTTAATCCACTAAAGTGCTAAAGTGCTTCAAATAAGATGCCGCAACATCTACATTTTAAGTGCCTGACCCATACAGTGCTAAAATCATACTGAATAACTAAGTTTCACCAAAAATGTACAGGCCAGGTGTCAGCTGTTTGACACAAAATTAAATTCCACATACTACATAGTCTCCTCNATAGGCCCCCCTGAACAAAGAAAAAAAAAAAAAAGGTCAAGGGAACAGTAAGAAAGGGACAGGCTTCTCCCACACAACAGCTTCAATGGGTAGGCCTGAACTACAGACAGACAGACACTCCTGTCTGCTCGAAATCCACTACTTAACATCTTTCATGCGGGTAGAAGTGTACAGTTCTTTAAGTCACATGCCTGGTTTGTTCCCTTTTAAAACAGCTGGTGGAAGAGCCGTAGTCAGCATATGTATATTCCATATAAAATTATAGCTTAGCCCAAAGTCAGGTGTTTTGCCTCTTAGGACAACACAGCCTGCAGAAACACAGCTCTGAAATTTCAGGCCAAATGTGATGCAGCTTAGGGAGTTTAAGAAAATTCCAAAGTGAAGGCAATACAGCGTAGGGTCCTTGGAATGGACCTGCCTAAGTGCTACCATAGTTATTTACACCATCTCTTGAACCCTTCCCAAACTGAAGGGTTTCTTTCCTTCCTTTTAAAAATCCACTTCATTGCAGAGTTCAATAGACTCTCACTGTTGTCTAGGCTTGTAAAAAGAATTCTTTGTTCTCGTCTCTGAGAATTTCTCAGTATCCTCCCCTTCACCAAAATGCCAAGCTGTTATTTGTGTCTGTGAGCTTTTCAAGGCAAGCAGGTGTGTCCTTATCCATGAACTGACTCTTGACCCCTTCAAGTCAAGAAACAAATGGTAATAAGATGCTATTTTGCATACTTTCAAAACACCTCTCTTATAGCCTACCAGGCAAGGCAAACTCATTCTGTCCTATGACCAAATTCCCCTCCCTTCTCAAAAAAAAAAATCTACTTTGTTTTTTTTTTTTTCCTCTCAGATAAGAGGGTCATACACTCACCAAATACCCAACTGTGCCTTTCAGAATTAAATCATTAGAAAAAAGGCCAAGGAGCTTGCATGTGATAATCAGCACAAACCCAGAGGTTTGCAACCATTCCTTCCTCGGAACAACGTAGACAACAAATTGTAGGGAAACACACAGCCTCACAGTATTCAGAGTAATCCTCTACCTGCTAATTGGTTGGATTAAAACAAAAAATACTTTAACATAAACACTTCCTTTTCAGTCTTAGGAGCAATTCAGAGGGGGGTTCTGCATCTTGCAATCTCTAAGCTGGGATATCAAGTTGTTAAAGAGCCTCCATTTCTTGCAGAATCTGAAACCAAAGCACCACTTCCACAAAGGTTTTGAGAATTACCTTACTCATCTTCTGTGCTCCAGACTCCCTGCTGTCTTCATGAGAGACACAGTCCTGCAAGTGCAGCTGCAAAGATGCCCTCTCTAGATGTTTTTCCTCACATAAAGGTAACCTTCATTGTTTATGTTAGTGATATTGCTGGACCATTTTAGAATTTAGAACCACCTACCACTTCAGTGGAAAAAAAATTGCTAAAAAAGAAATTCTGCTACACAGAGCCTACTTCTGTACCGTGATCATTAAAAAAAAAAAAAGGATAGTTTAGGGCATCGTGCATGTGGAGTTACTGAAATATAAGTTAGAATATAAATATACAGCACTAAGTCTTTGCAGCAACAATCCCCATGTTTTCAAATGCTGGAAAGAGAAGGTAACATTCAAACTGGAATAAGATCCCTTGTACTTCCTGCATATAAGTTCAGAAAGAAAATTAGTACATACAAAATAAGCATTAGCTTCGGCCAAAAAAGATGAAGATATCTCACAGAATGCGTTTAGAGTAAGAGACAGAGATAGCTAATCCCATTTCAGGGTCAGTCCTGCTCTGCCACAGCCCAAGAATTTTTACCAATTACCCATGCGATTAAGTTTATCCAAACAAGAATCTTGCTCTTGTGCAAACAAAATTAGTACGTGCCAGTAGTATTATAGATCAAAGTGAAAAATAAAACCACACCATAATCATATGTGATAGCTTTAAGGATCCTGTAACAAATGTGCATTTCCAGAAGAGCACCGACTTTGGTTTTGTTGACATTAAAAAAACCCACAAAACCAAACACCAAAACACAGAAGAGTTATCCAACATAAGTCAACAAAAAATTCAGACGTATGTTGTCCACGGTGTACACCATTCTGTAGGTTTTCTGATGTCCCACATGTCAATCAACAAAATCTTTAATATAATATGATATACACAACAAAAGATCTATTCAGCATAATGCAAGATGAGCATGTTTTGGTTTTGCACAGAGAGCAATGACTGATAGGGTAGTCTAGTACTTGAGAATCTCTTGTTAAACCTTCCACTATTTCTGTGATGCAGATAAAAGAGTTTTTCAAGTAATCAAATTTGTCTCACGTACCTTTTTTATTTCAAGAATTTTACTAAAGCTTGAAGCTCATATATTGCTTACATTTACAAGCACTCTGAACTTAGCTTTCAAGCTTTATATGTGTTTCCTTTTAATTGTGCAACTAATCACTGCTCGTGCCAGGGACACTAAACTTACGCATCGACATTGAGTTACTTCAGGCAGGGAGTATTTAATGCATCTGTCTACCTTCCGGATCAGCACCCCTTCTGTAGTCCAGCATCCAACCAAGAAATTACAGTTTAGCTCAAAAACTCAGGCTATCAGGTGGCTTGTTTGGACTCTTTAAGCTTGTTAATTCTGTAACAGTCTCTGGTACAATCTCCAGACACAGACTACATGTGTATTTGCAAGGCGCCTAGGACAATGGGGGTTTGTTCCATGAGGCAAAGGAATTATCAAAAATCCCAACCAAACCCAGTTATCATATTTTTTTTTTTTAGTACAGCAATTTAGTATATGCATATATGATAGTATCAGTTCATGCACAAGCAAGTGAACAAGCCAATAACCCAGTAACTTAGGCCTGAGACAGTTTTGTTTTGTTTTTTACTCTTATTTTGATATTCTGCCAAATTCATTATGTTCCAGAACATGAGGGCTGGAAGTCACAAGTTAACTTCAAGACCATAAAAAAAAAAAAAAAAAAAAATCAGGAAAAGCATTGTTTTTCATATGCAAGTCTTGAAGCTCACATTCTTATCATATTTATGAAAAAACCCACATGAAAAAAGCTTTATGTTAGGTTTTTTTTTTCCCCAGCAGGAACTTTATCTGGAATGGGCAAAAAATCCAAATTTATAGCTTTCTGGCCAGTAAGAAAATGCAAGAGATGTGGGCGAGAGCTTTCTAGAGTCCAGTCTGACAAGAGGTTCATCTGCATACAGATAATAAAACTTCAGTTCTCAGATAAGACAATTCAATGACAACTTCTGAAACAGTCTAGAGAAATCTAGTTTTGACTGAAATTAAAAATAAATAGATGTAGAACCCCACTGAATTCACTCGGAGACGGGTTAAACTGAGACAGAAACAAGTTTAACTGGTTAGGGGTGTTTCTCTAGTCTCTCTCTCTGGGTTAGCATCATGGTGCATCCAACAGGTGCAGCTCCCACCTGCACACTCGAGGCACACGGGGCCAAGATCTGTGTGCGTATGTACCATCACCTCCTTCCTTTAAAAGGAAACAGAGGTGTGCAGGCACAAAAGGAGCTGTTGCGTGTTCCAGTGGCTCTACCAGCCTGAACTCTGGGTGCTGTGCAGTGCACCTGTTCAGTGCAAACGCAGTTACTGAAAAAATGAACTGACACAGAACTTTTTTCCTGAAGAAACTTATCTTTGCTCAGGCAACTAAGAAATACAGCAGAATCTATGATCAAGTGCAACCCCTAAGGTTTGGGATTTGATACCAGAGGCTACAGCAGTCAGAGATATATTTTAACACAAGTATATGACAGTTCATTCATTAGACCACGGATCCCAAACTTTGAGCTAACCCTATCAACAGTCAAGATTTCTTATGGTCGACAAAACTTCATAATATGAACATCTAAACTGAATGTTATTTTATTTTCTCCTTTCTGTGGACCACAGCCTTGAAATCCCAGTGTTCAAAGATGTCTCTATCAAAACAAGTCCTCTTATAAAGTATGAATATGCTAATACACAAATCCAGTTATGAGGTAACTAACCACTGGGGTTACAATCTTGTCAGGATTATCCAGCTTTTGGGAAGAGGAGTCACAAAGCTGATCACTGAAAAACATTAGGGATCTGAACAATCAGACTATGAATGACTTGAAAGACCTGAAATAACCACACCATCTGAGGAGAATATGCTTTATTCCTCTCTTGTGCACAGGAACGCAGAGCACTGAAAACACACCTTTTCATCACTAGCATTAGTCAGAAGTAATTTCTGATGCAGAACTGAAATTTCATTTTAGTGACAGAAACAATCTTCACACGAGGCTCTTCCAGGGGATTAAAAAAAAACCAAAACAAACCCAAACAAAAAACATTATAGCTTAGATGTGAAAGCATCCTTCCTGAACAGTGCACTGGGCACCTTAAAGCTTGCACTCCTTCTGAACTGAGGTGCTAGCAATTCAGACGACTCAATCCCTGTGAAAATGAGAAGTCTGCTTTTGTAAAGAAGTCACTTGAGCATCACAGTACAAAACACGAAACAACCCACAAAACAAAAGCCCAAGATCTAATATGTTCTCAAATTATTTACCCCGTCAAATGTATGGAAAATAGGTTACCTGCATATTTTGTGGTGTTTGATTCATCCATGGACCAGAAGCAGTGATCAAAGGCAAACACCTGTAGAAGCACATGAGGAAAAGACAAATGAGGAACTCTGGCTTCAAAACATTCCTCTTAAAGCAGTACAATTCCATTACTTTAATTGCAGTTAGACTCTACTGTTTCTAGAGATCCTAAATCAGAACTGTAAAAAGACTTCATCAGTGGGAATACTTTTGGGAAATAATGAGAGTTGCAGAACTGCAATACTTCTTTTCTATCTGTATTATAGACAATACAAAATACTGCTTACTGTATCCCTTAATACAGGCTTCAAAACACAGCCAAAACCTCATAATTTGCTCCACTCTCCTCCAGGCACCAATGCTGACAAAAGTTTCTGCCACCAGTAATGAAACATCACCAAAAGGACTCAATACACAGAACTTGTCGACATGACTATTTAGCAGACATCGATACAAGACACACAAAAGTTTTACCATGGGTTGGACTTCTAATGCTCAAAGAGGAGCATTACTACTTAAAAGCCTTAAGGAGCAAATAAATAGTATCAGATTACCTGCCTAAACTAAGAGTACAGTACTGGATCTCGGTAGAGGAAGCTCAAAAACTACAAATAGAAAATGTAGCTCTATTAGACAAGCTATCAGAGCCCGCTCTAATGAAAACACTTAATATCATTTCAGTCTAGTTCCAGCTGAGTAGAAATCAAATGAGATTCAATATCAGTGGGCTTGTGGACCTGGAACACTGTCCTGTAAAACCACTTAACATGTTGGGATTTGATCCAAGTTACTTTTTCTGCACATCTGAGAACATCATGGTATAAATATTTAACACTGTTGTTCTGACAGCTTTATATTGTTACAAACACACCTTAAGCTGCAGTATATTTTCTGAGCAGACTGTGGACGAGTTAATGATACAGATTCTATTTATTTTTTTCTTTTGGGATCCCAAGAGGTGGGGAAAAAACCCAAACAACCTTCTGTATTAAAACTTTGCCTGGGCCAAGATTTTCTTTGCCTGGTCCTCCAACAGCTGATCTCCTTAGTGAGGCAAACCATGCAGGTCAATGTAGGGCAAGAGCCACAAGTTCTATTAGCAGAAATGCCAAATTCCCTGTGAGACAAACCCTGAAGTGAGGAAGAAGATGGATTATTTCTTCTTTGGCATTTGGGTATGTAAGAACAACTTGATTCCCTGCTATTGCAGAATTACCATGCAATCTAATCTACACGTATATTGTAACCTAACGCTTCCCAAAATGTCTGTTGCTGTAAATATTTCAGAAAGATAAAACCAGGTAGCACAGTAACCTCACCTCCTTCTCCTTCCCCCAACTTAACGCAAAACACATCAAATGGCCTGAGAGAAGATGATACTGAGACAACACTTAGTCCACAAGAGTGAAATGAGTTCTGGAATTCCCTTCCAAACCAAAAACAAACAAAAAAAACCCTTAGTAATAATCTAACAGGGAGGTCTGAGTCAGTTACTGCAACACGAATAGAAAGAGACAGCTTCATGAGTCAGGACATTCCCTGCTGTGACTGAGTCAAAGATGTAGTTTTGCCACTGAACTGCAAGCAAAATGCAGCAGTTACTTCACCGTATCTTCAGACCTCCACATAATTAGGGGGCGTTTTAAATAACTTCTGCGCATTTATTAATCGTGCTTCAAATCTAAGCATAAAGAACTCTCTGTCATCAATAAGAACACTCTAACCCTTTTCCTAGCTTTTACAGGCCAAGAAATAGCGTTTTCTCACATTCCACTTCTACGGAAATTTTCCTCTTGGGATTTGGTAACAATACCTAATCTCTTTACGATCAAATGGCAAGCAGTTCAATTACAAAAGAAAACTCAGTTGTAAGGATCCAAATCTACCAGATGCCCATTCTTCCCCCTTGAAACTAAGTATTTTCTGCAGTGGATCACACATCCTAGTTCAGAAAGGTTACCCAGATACACATGCTCATCTGTAATTACTTAAATGTCAATAGAGCAGTACTGCAGGCCAATTTAATCTATTGTCCTACACATCTTCCCCTTGGTTAACATGGAAAATCATGACAGGATTATTCAATGACACTTAATTTTAACACTGATCTTGTAAAAAGACTTCACAAGCTAAAATATGTGCTTGCAGCCAAACGTTTCTTGTAGAAAAGTAATTGCTATTTGGATTTTTTTAAAAAAAAAAGGTAAAAATCGGTCAGACTGATTTTTAAAAGTTCCAAAATGATTATGCAATAGTAGGAGAAAAAATCTGTCTCAAGATAAAACAAAAGTAAATATAGCATTTTAGTATATTTTCACACTAAACCTAAAAAGCCAGGACATGGGCTTAGGCTATTTATAAAATCTGTTCTGGAAAATTGCCAAATCCTTCTAACAGAAGTAACAAGATTATGTAAAAAAAAAAAAAAAAAAAGTCAGGCAAAAAACACGGAAACTGCTGAGGCATGCGCTATCTGCAAAACATGTCAAGCAGTTACAGTAAAATTCCCTTCTCCCTTAAAACAGGTGGGCAAAAAATTAAAAATTACTTTGATTGGCGTTGACAAAACAGCGAAGTTGAACATTCCCAGCATCGATAATTTACGGAAGCACCCAACCAAAGCAATTTTCAGGACAACTCGGACCTTTGGGAAAACAGTTTCCAAATGCAAGAATTTACAGAGTAAGAAGTAAGACACACAAGAGGAAGAAACTTGGTCCCAATCAGTGAGGCTCTTCCACACATACATAATGAAGGCATTCTACGTGAAATGCCTGAAGGACAGTGTCCTACCTGAAAAGTGATCCGTTTGATCATCTTTTCTGTACAAAGATGACTCACTAGTTTATATTTTCCTGATCTCCAGTGCAGGAACTGCAGGATATGCAGTCTCAAGAATAGCACACAAGCATACTTGGGGTCAAGATACAGAACCTACGCTACGAAAATACCCTCTAAGTCTTATCTAAGGTGCTCCTTTCTTTCTCCCATCTTCACTGATTATTCTTCCTTGAAAACAAAAGTGGTGGGTATTACTTTTTCTTTTGATAGAAGCATGCAGAATAATCATTATTTCCTTCTTAATTTTTTCTCCCCGAGATCCATTTCCCTGAGGAAGGTATGAAACCCCCTGTCAATATGACGATCAAAGCTATCAGAAGTTCTGTTAATGCTAAAGTCTCAGACTGAACAGCCAATACTCAAACTGGGCATTACTAGGCACTGAAAATGCCTTTTTAGCTTTTTGAAGAACACTCAAAAGCAAAAAAATGCATCAATTTACATCAAGACTATATCAACCAGCTATATCAAAACTACTATTAAAACAGAGAGATGTGACACACAAATAGAACTTCTTAAGCTTCAAGCACCCTCTGTGAATTAAACTACACTTTGGGAAGTCTATTCCATTTAGTCGTGTTAACATTAAAAAAAGCCATTAGTTTTTGTTCGAAACTCAAAGTTTAAAATTGCTACCTGTATTTCCACTAAGATTTCCTGAACTTTCAGTTATTCTTCTACGCATTTGGAGTAAATCTCTGTGACTATATGGATGAGTATTTCTGCTTTCCTACTGCTCTGATGCCAATTTTATAGCCACTGTACCAGGAAGCTTAACATATTTTCAGAAGGTAAGCAAAATGGGAAAACCAGGAAAGACAGGTATACACCTACTTCAAGCGTCTGCACAGGTTGGCATTCAACCACAAGCAGACGGACAAGTGTTGGCCAGTTCTCACAACCAGACCCAAAATTATTCTGGGCTTTTAAATTACAGAGGGAACTAACAAATAAGCCTTAAAAAATTCTTATTTTTGCAAGATTCTGTACCTCATACTTCATTCTAGCATCTAAAAGAGAAAGCTAGATAAAAGGAAGCTGCCAAGAACATGCCACACTAGGGTAGTAGCTTCTAAACAAGAAATTTTGAGTGGCGCTAGAAGACCAACAGGGTGGGGTTTTTTTCCCAGCTCTGTTATTGCAGTGTTTGACATGGCACAGTATTTTCAGTCTGAGTAGTATGACAGTTGGAAGAAAGCTTCAACATTGTATTTTAGACATCTAGAAATAGTCAAGTAACAAACAGAGCTAGAAGTAATGGAACACGACACCAGGACAGATCTTGCACAATTGGAAGTCCACAGTAAAAATAAGTATATGAACTTGAGTATGCACTCATATAGTCATCATAAGAATTTTAATGCACAAACATTACAGCATAAACATATAAAAATGGAAAGCTATAAGAAAGAATTAGCCAGGAAATGCTAGGTCCTGGTACTACCATAATCCAGAGTCATTGTAAGTGTGCACATTACCCTGGGTAAGAGAGTTACATAGGCCATTCCTAGGTTAAAGAGAATGACATTCAGAGTGTTAATAACTATTAGAAATTTAACAAAAGACTTGTTCTGGTAACCACAAAGTTAAAGTAAAAAAAAAAAGATACGGGGCTTTGAATCAGATTTCTTCAGCAAACACCTACAGCAGTTTAAGACAGCTGTTGGTTATTATTTTGCTAACAAGGCAGCTAGAGTTATGGCTTCTACAGTAAAACAGTGATCTAGGTCCATGTGTCCACCACATCAGTGAAAAATTTAGAGTTTTGTCCCGAATTCACCTGTACCTATGGCGTAAAATGAGATTGCAGATTTTTAACTATAAGAGCCATTGTGCCTGACTGCTACACAGCAGTAATTTCTCACAGGATCAGAAAAGAGAGCCAAGGGATAGTCACATTTTAAATAGCCAAAACAATATTCTGCAGAACTCGTTTTTATTAAAGCCCCTAATCAATGGCTTGAAGAATTAATAATTTTAAGGGTTTACGTATGCAAGTATACTTAGGTGAACTACTTACAGGTAATGAGTACCATATCCAAGATTAACTGCTTTCCAGATTAAGTCAAATGACATAATTAGTTTAGAAAGGAGTCTAATTTCACATTCATTATTAGCTGTTTTGAAGCCTAATCCTTGGTACAGACTACACAGAGTCTGGGGTTCCAGCATGTAGCAATGAATTACCCAGACCTAACATAATCCCTAACATACTGTCTATGTAGCTATAAAATACTGTAAATGCATAGCTAACACTTAATAGCCATTTTCATCTGATTGATAGATGGCCAATCATGGTTTTGTTTTTACAGGGAAAAAAAGTTATGCTGGACAGGTGCAGATATTGCTCACATGAACCTCAATGAAGCAGTCAGTCTGACACATAGGGTGACTTACAGGGCTACCAGGTTGCTAAAAAGAAAAGCAAGGGAGACATTTTCATTCACCAGGCAGTTATTTCTACATGCCTATTACAACAGCTGATGGAGTTAAGTGATAAAGGATATACATTAGCAAATGGCAAACAAAGTCTACACCAGTAAGCTCAATGTAAATGGAAGCCATTAAAGAACTGAAAAAGAAAGAAGTTGGTCACAGTATGAAAAAGACGAGACCTAACACAGGCCTGAAGAGCTACGAACAGAAAATGTGAAGGCAGCCTAGGGCATAGCTCACAAATCTCAGCTCTAAACAACCGCTCTGCCTTTGTCACAAAACTACACTAGGTTAGCTGTCCAAGATTAGTAATATACTGAAATGCGATGTTTGTAGGATAGCAAAATATCCTTTTATAACATTTCTTACCACAGCTTCTGAGCTACCAAGCTGAACTGGGATCACAATACATCCATGGCTGATGATAAACTAGCTCATTAAACTAAAGGTAAAGAAACTTCCAGTATTTACAAAATTTCATTTTTAAAAAAATCCTAATTTGAAGATCAACTACATGCAGTACCCTAAAAACTGTATAAATCAAGAAACATCCAAGTGTCATACCACAGCTTTACCTATTCAAAAAACCTATTTACACTGATGGTAAGAATCTTCTTCTGCCTCAAACTGATAAACATTTCACACAACATCTTAAGTTTCGACATTATAGCTCCAGGATGTTAATGACCATCTATATACAGCTGTTATGTTTTTGTCAAAGAAATGCAAGGCCATAATTATGCTTTTATATAATGTCAAGAATAACTTTATCTGCCTATAATTGAACACGAATTATGTACCACAGAAAATGAAGGCTCTTGTAAGAATTTTTTTGTGAAATTACAAGAAGGAGGTTTTTTTGCTTTTAAAAAAAATTTAACAATGATCAAACTTTTTTGTATTAGATATATTAACTGAGATTGATAGAAGAACTTTATTNAGAAACTGAAAGCCAGGTCCAGGAAAAAAATTAATCAGCACAGCATACCATTTTAAACTGTAATATCAGTGTTATTCCTTTTCACCTGCCGTGACCTTAAATTACATGTTTTTGTTTTTTCAAATGTGTTTATTTCAGCTAATGTTAAAATAGTTTCTTCCATTGTTACTTGTCTACTGGGAATAATACACATCACTTACTGAGATGTCTTCTTCTGACACTTAAAAAAAATAATCAAAACAATAAATAAATTTTTTATACACACACATATAAAATAGCTGTCTGAACTATAAAGTACACAGATATCCATAAGACATATATAGATCAATATCCATCCCAATTTCCATTCCCAGAAGGCCCACAGAATGCTCTGCTACACCTGTAGAAGTCACATCAGAATTGCATACACTATTTCTTGAAGATCTACAATTCAACAAGAATAATGTACAAAACCTCAGACCTAACTACAGCTTTCTCCTGTAAAAAAGTACCACCCAACAGAAACAGAAAGGATAAAATTATCATTAAACTGCTGAAGCAAAATACCAGAGTTTTGCATGTGCTGACAAGACGTAGTTCACATGGTCCTTTTACCTCATCATTGCTACCAGCCCTGTACTGATACTGTATTTGTCATCCCACTAAGGCTCCTTCTCTATCCAAGAGATCCATAGCACTCATTCTCCCTCCCTTCCCCTGCATTACAAATAACACAGAGCATCTTTTCTAGGCGAATTCCAGTGTACTTTAGCCACTTTTACACAAATTATTAATTTCTGAAGATCACCAATTACAAATAAGAACAATTTGTTTCTTACTAGAAGTATTATGCCACCTTTTAAATACAGTATTTTAACTTTTAAGCAGAATTATGTGCAATGAAATGTTTTACACACAATACTTTTTTACTCTGTGCCTTGCCTCCATGTTAGTTGGATTAAAATGTATTCTTCTGGAATTATGAAGTGTTTAACTTAGAAATATGAGGAGCAGACTTTTAAAATGTATTTTCCTTTATCACAGTTGTATTGATCACATACTATGGGAACACGCCTAATATTTCTGCATTGCTCAACATTTTCCAGGAGGTACAAATGTAAAAAGAGACAAAATACTTACCTTAGGTGGTTTTCTTGATGATTGGCAAAAAAAAAAAAAAAATCAGCAACGATGAGAAGTATGAATACATCATTCACATAAAGGGAAGGGAGCAAAAAAAGAAAAAAGAAACAAAGTCAGTGTACATCATTACTATAATCTGAACTTTTTTGTAATCCACAATGTATTTAAGAATAATCAGATCAGAAGATATTTATATGATACACCACAGTAATTACTTATTAGTAATACAGCCCCACATTAAAAAGAAAGGAATATGTTAGATTCCTTATAGGTATAAAAATCTAACAGCACTGACTTCCAGAAGGAAGACAAGGATCTGTTTTCTTTGTTGTGGAAGTCAAAACACAGCCCGTCTTTTGTGGGAAACAACCTGAGCCTGCAAACTGGCAGACCAAGGTGCCAGGGTGAAGCCCCACTGAATTCAGCAGCACTGCACATGCAAGACCGAGGTAACAGTCAAACAAACATTTCTTGTAGAGATTATAGAAGTGTGAACAAAAATAAACTTGTGTTTTCCCTAGCCACAGAAAGCCCACACAGAGCATAGGAAACCAACGCAAAAACACCATTACCCTTCACGCATAACTCCAATGAGCGCTGTCAGAAATAAAGCAGAGACAACAAACCCCCAAACTAAAGACACCAGCTCAGAGTACTTCAACTTGTCCTTAAATGCTTCAATGCTTATGCTGGCAGCCATATGGCCATGTAGTAAATTAAATCAGTGTGGCTTTTTCTGGTGGGATTGCTTTCAAGAGATTGCTGCCCTGTCTCACTCTGCTGCCCTGTGCTCACTAATGCCATTGCAAGAGAGGAGGTTAAAATATGGTGCAGAATTAGACTGACTTAGGCCAGTCATGAAAACTACAACCTTAAGCATATGTTTAAATTATGTATTGAAATAAGGCTGAAGTGATACACAGAAGAAATTTCCACTTGCTCTTCACATCAAGGAAAAAAAACATACAAATGTAGATGAAAATAAGAAACACAACCAAAAAGGTCTAGAGACAAAACAGCACAAGCAGAGAACACAGTAAGCTTTATAAGATAAGGATATAGATGAAAGGTCTCTATCTATGCAACAACAGACACACTACACAAAATTCAATGATATTAAGAGGCTACAGTCTCTGTGCAGAAACATGTGGGATCGACCCATGCTTTCATCCACCAGACTACATACGCTAACTCCACCAAGTCAGAGCGGGGAAAAAAAAAACAAAACAAAACAAAACAAAAACCACTTTGAGCAGTTTTCTTGGCAACCCACAATACAATAGCTCAGCAAAAAAGAAGCAAATCCACAAACACATCCTTACGCAATCTTTTCTGCCTACTCTCAGCTGGTACCTTAGATGACATGTCTGCCTAGACCAGAAGTTACACAGCTGGTACACAGTACTGGTATAACGTGAACATACTTTGCCTCTGAGCCAAACCACTCATTGCAGCCTTACCCTTTCATTAATGGTGGCTACACGGGCTCAGCTCATAGCTAGCTCATGTCCAGGCAGCTCAGAACTTGGGCAGAATGCACTCTTATCTAACTGAAAAATACATTTAGCTGTATTACTTCCAATATTTTTCACTTTGATCAATTTTCAGATGTGATGAAAATCCAGTGTTACCAGCTTGTCTAGCCAGAGTTCCAGCACCAGCTCTAAGCTTCCAATTCCTACTTGGAAGAGAAGTTCCTACCGAAGGAAGTCATCCAAGGTTTTTTGGAAAGCTCTTAAATACACTCATATCTTGAAAAATAATTCCAGAATACATCAGCTTTCCCAGGGAATTCCTGATAGACTGCTGTACAGGTTCAGCAGAAGCCCTAAACAGTTTAATTGAAGTAAACACCAACAGAAAGTTTATCAACTGTTTTTTTTCTGAGATCATTCTTATAAGCCCCAATTGGAAAAGGTACAGAACATCACTGAAGGAAACAAATGGTTTGACACATTTTTTAAGATATTTACTTAAGCAATGCAAACCACTGTGGAAGTTTCCTCTTATTTTCCTTTGATGCCCATTTTAACGAAAGCATAATAGCGACTTTTTAAACCACTGTTGGACAGCAGAGCTTCCCAGTTGAAAGCAAGATGTTCATCACTGATCTCCTGGATTTCAAAGCACAAGAAGCTGCAGCTTCCTACCGTATGTCACATCCTGCTGCTCCAACCTCTGTGGCTATTAAGACCAAAGTAGCAACTCCACAAGTCACCTGCTAGCATCACCAGCAGGAACACAATCAAGGGCTTCCGGAATAAGTCAGCTATATTGGCTCACAGGATAGATTTTTATTTTTTTTTTAAGCTATTTGGAAATTCCAGCTAACCAACTCACTGTAACCATTACCCTGGCAGTGATTCAGATGGAGATACTCCGAAATACTTTCTTCAATCAAAGGACTCAGACTAATAAAGAACTATTTACAGTTTACCAGAAATCACATCTGTAGCAGCTTAAAGATGTGCTATAAAACCCTCATTAGCCTCAATCAATTTTTCACTTAAGTTTTTTGTTTTGCTTTGTTGTTAGTGTTCGTTAGTTGTTTGTGTTTTTTTAATATAAGCTTCATGGTTTCTTTCCTTTCCCAGAAACCAGCAGCTTTCAACTTCATAAATAATTGGATTTGTCTCAATTTTTACCAAAAACTGACCATGCAAATGTGGTGGTTCGGTGTCACAGCTGGGGTGAAGGGGATGATGATAGGGCACACAGCAGATCACAGAGATACAACAATTAGAATTTTTATTTCCCAGTATTTTTAATACCATGTCTAATCATCCATGGTGTCAATGACAACCTGTAGGTATACCTTTTGAATGACAATAACATGTCCTCTAAAGTGGACAGCTAGTACACTTCAGGAAATTATCACAGAGTTACCTAACCTTGTAATGCATTTGCACAATAGCAGATTTTGGTTTAACCTGACAAAGGACATCTGCCATCTGCATATTAAGATGGAAGACTGACTTTTGTCACATGCCTAGAACTCAAAACCAAAGTAAATACCACCAAGAGTCTGAAAAGTGTTCTCACAGATCAGAGGAAAAAGACAAATTTCAATGACCACAAAGTCCATTGAGCTTCTGAACTTCCTCCTGTCTTTGTCCTTAAGCCATCATGACTTTAGTAAAATATCACTAGAATGTTTTTCTAACTTTACTAAGCAGTATGTCTGCTGAGGTCTACTCCTAAAATCTACTCAGGCTTTATCTTTCACAACAGTATTAAGCCTCTCCTGTCCCGCTTGGCTAACACACACCAAGACTGCAGAACGCAGAGCTATCTCAAATTTTCATCTAGATGGAGAAAACCAATTTCTAGAAAGCTTTGTGCTAATGCAAAGAGGTTTTTTTTCCTGTTGCCTCTTGCTGAAACTAAACCCATAATGCTTCTCACATTTGCTACGAGAATTAATTCACAAAATGTTAGTTCTCACGTTCTACACAAGTGCATGACCAAGAAGTCTTCCTGACTGCATTCACACTTTACTATCTACCCACTGCCTGTGACAGCACACGATGAAAGGAGTGTGCTATTCTAGTAGTTTAACAGCAGCAAAGGTTGTTTCTGCCTTTTTTTAACTACCTACACTATTAAACAGGCATCTCCCTTTGTCATATAAAAAGTTGATATAAACTAGGCATTATGTATTCTGACCAGAAAACTAGTCCCATGCAACAGGAAGCAACAGAAGACACTATTGCACTATGAGTATCCAGAAGTACACAATACTGTCATCTTAAAGACTTAATAATTTTCAGAATTATACCTGGGTTTTGTCCCTGAGCGGGTGTTGTCAGCATTCCCAACCAAATGTCACTTCTATCAGAAGGAAAAATATTTTATACATCAAAAAACTTGAAAGAATTGGTTTTTCTCCCCTTTCCATATAATGGGGTTTCATCACCCCATCCACCCCCAGTCAAGAATGTCACCTTCAGTAGGGACAAGTTACATTTAAAAAAGAGAACGCAGGTGTAAAACCAGGTATTCCACGTAGAATGAGACAGAGGAACAAGGCATCTTTGAAAAACGAGTCTTGGATTCTTTGGAACAACACCCACACAGCCCAATTCATCTCCAATTCGGCTGTGCTAAGAAGCCAAGTAGGTCACAATTGTACTATAATTATTTCACATTTTGGGAAGTATTTAGTGGATTCTTTTCCTTTCTCACAATTAGTTAATGAAGATGAAGCAATCATAACCAGTTACGTTAAGTAACCACACATAGTATCTACAGCAGATGATGCATGAACCACATGGCTTTGCAGCTTGCTCTTCTAAGCTGACTACACCACAAATCATCATCTAAGACACTGAGTCTGAAATATCTTTTTGCTCTCATCACATGTGCAAGCACAGCAATTTCATGGTAGTCACTGTTTTCCCAAATATATAATTAAGCGTTTACATGTAGTGGCTACATAGTCATCAATGCATTCCTTGGGATCATTGGTCAAAAGAATTATTACAAGGAATTACCAATATACTAGAAAAAGGAAAAAAGACTTCAGGCTTTTATATGATGAGTTGTAAAGTCTTCCTTCTTTCCTCTGTAAGCATAAAGATCACCAAATTGAAAAGATCATCCTGATAGATAAAAAGAATATTTTTTACTTTTATTTTTCAGCTCTCTCTAACAGCATTTGATAGCCACAGTTTCCAAAATCTAGTTACCACATATTCCTCACATGCTATTTATTCTGTTGAGAATTCTGTAGTACTAGAAAAATTAATGAGTACTTTATACAAGTCTACAGCCTCTTCCCAGTTACCTCAAGTCACAACAGGTTATCGAACTTGTTACGCTTTATGCATATGCAAGGATGGAGCTTTGCGCTCACCCTCTCTGATTTCAGCATGGTCTCTTCTCTCACTACTGCTCCAGCATCTCTGGAATCTAAAGACCAGCTGTTCAAAACAAGTATTATAGTATTTTTTGAGTGTTTTTAATTTATTTTTTTTTTAAATCAGGCTGCCTTACAACTCAGGCTGAGAATGTCACCAGCAGTGTGTGTGTGCCTTGCTCAAAGGCAGAGCACAAGGGAACAAATCAGTGGCATGACCATCATAGTAAGTGCACCTTGCTTTACTCCATCAAAGTAACTGCACTGTTTGTTCATCCATGTATATAAGGCTTTCAGAGTGGCTGCAGCAGAGACAGCAGACATTCAATCCTCCTAACTGCAAACAGTGTAAATTATGTAGAAGCAAAGAGATGATGTTTCTCCCATCCTTCGCAGTAAGATCATGCAGCTCTAGGACCCTTCGCTGCCTCATGGTTTATCACTGCAGGCTGTTACTTGCAGGCTTGATACAAAGCATCTTAAAAAGCATGCCTATATATTATTAATGGATGCTGTACTAAACAAAAGCACCTATCTAGAAAAAGATTGTTGTTTGCCACATCAACAGTTTCAGATAATCATGTACTGCAACTTCTGGCAGTACACCATTTTCTCTACAAAGAACACAGAAAATGGACATTTATTCGCCCATTTCCCCCTTCCATTTTTTAAATACAGAAGATCAAAGGAAATGGCAGGAGCAATGCCCTGAAGGGGAACATTGTCCTACCGTTGTGCTTGGCTAGGGCACCTCCTGCAGAGCTCCCTAATGAAGTTGGCATCACAATTCGATACTAGGATTCCCGGAAGAGTTACTTTACATACTGTATGAGCACACATACATACATAAATATAGATAACTAGTTATTTTATATTCTTGCATAAGGTGGGCAGCACATGCCCTGTATCTGTTTAATCCTCCTACCCAGCAAAAGTCTGTTCTATAGACAAAATAATCCTTTGAAGAACAGCAAGAGAAAAACATTTTAACAAGTAAAGCAATTTGAGCAAGTGCCTGCATAATAAGGTAGTAGCTGATCATAATCAGAAACACCACCAGAAACAGATGCATACTGTAAAAATAGGTTGCTCTCTCACACTTTATGGAAATACTGTATAAAGAAGCTGTGCTACTCACTGCAAACCTACCACATGCAAAAAGAGAAAAGTCAGACAGTGAAACCAGAATGAGAAATACTGCAGTGCAAGTTAAACAAAATAGACATTACCATAGCAGTGCAACTTCCAGGACACAAAAGAAACCTAGAAAATGCCTGGTTATTTCACCATAACAGGGTTCCATTCCAAGAACTTAAGTTCATTCACTACAGCAGTGATGAACTACCCCCCCACCCCCACCCCCCAAAAAAAAGGCACCACAGGTTATGAAACCAACACAAGCTCATTAAAATAAGTGAAAAGCATTATATTCTGACATTTGCAAGTTGGAAAACAGGAACTGACAATCACCCTGGAACACCACTAGTCCCTAACTTACCTTCATTCACAAGTTCTCACTATTTGTACTGCCCAAGGCATTATTATTCCAATGCCAGCAATTTGTTGACGTGAAGTTCAAGTGGTTCTAATCTTTACACAGAAGCCTTGGTGTTCATGTAAAAACAACTTCTACTGACAGCCTGAAACAGGGCTGATACCTGTCCTACGTGCAACAGCATGCCACTTTGCAAACAGCAATCAGCTTAGGAGAAAAGTCACCACCCATATGCAGAAAGATTGATCTATCACTTTGCTAGGAAGTTCACTAAAAAAAATTCTCTGTCTACACCC
>VUYV01000290.1:639646-680801 GCA_008711295.1 Anarhynchus alexandrinus | reverse complement strand
CACCCCCCCCCCCCAAAAAAAAACCTTTTAAAAAAAATTATCCCAATTCAGTTAATTTTTGCTTTGTTTCACTGAAATGGCAAAAAATGGACTAAAATTGTCATTCTGTTCTGCAATAAAAGAGCTCTAAATCAATCCTCACTACTGAGACCCTGTCCAGAACCTACCACATTAAATAACGTATTTTCCACAAGTCTTTGATCATACTCATTCAAAGCTTATCCAAGACTCTAGTTATTGTAATAAAAACCTGCTACACCTATCAGAAGTACAGCATAACCACAATCACAAGTATATTAAGCTTGTTCTTGTTAACACCCAACTAGCCTCATAACAAAATGCCAAAGTAATGCACTTCTACCTAATGATTCCTACTAGTGGTAGTTATTTCACCAAGTAGTCCCGACCCTTTTAAAATTGATGCTTTTTCCCTTCTTTTCAATAAAACTGAACACGAAAGATTCTAAATGAGGAAATTTTTACTAACTAATTAGGTTCAGAGGGATAAGGAAAAGAGGGAGGGGCAAAAGAATATGATCTCAGCACCCAGGATCTGTTAGCTCTGAAGACTAGTCTCCAATGAATGATTCTTAGCCTGAATGCAATGAAACTGATGTCAGGGCAAACAGTCTATTTCTGGAAAGTATGTAGAAACATATACTAGAAATGTTAATAAAATTACCATGGCATTTATTAGACACCCATTATTCTTACTCTTTTGCATTTATTACTCGCGCTCTCGAGGAGAAAAACACCCCGAGCATTAACTGGCATTTCAACTCTGTGCAGAAACTCTACTGCGACTCTCACACCCAACCAACTAATCACTTGCGTTACCTGCTCCCAGCTATTAACTACCTCATACGTCTCCAACGTCAATGGAAAACATTCCCTTTCAACACTACCGCTCCTTAAAAATTCCTTCAGAAATGCTGCCTGTAAGAACCATCAAAACACCAGGCTGCACTGAAGATATACCCCTTCTGCAGGCAGTGCTCAAAAATATCTAAAAAATATACTCCTATTTATCACTATGTACAGTATTTATTATGAGAGATCACCTTCAAAGGCATGTGAAGGAAGTTTGCTAAGCAATGTAGCATTTCATAAATTAAATGCCACTTTGTTAGTTTGTTTAAAACTCAAGCATTACAATTTGCTACAAAGCTATGAACAGCGATTAGCAGCTTTGTTGATGAGGATCAAGACAGAAGCTCTGTAGTCAGTGGAAGGACTACGTACTGGAAAGAACTAAACCATAGGTGTTAACCGAGTAACTGGATCTGAACCTTGGTTTAACACCTTACTTTCCTCAGTATACAAAACAAAACAACAACAAAAAAATCACTCTTTGCTGGGAGGTAAGCATATTCCTTTTTATTCAATCAGGACAAGGATATAGTTGAGAAGTTTCTGAAGATACACAGGCAATAGTGTGTTCAGGCTGGATAAAGGACAAGAACCCCCAAGTCTCACTGCCACATTCCTTTACCACATCAGGGAAAATTATCATTCAAATTTCATCTATTTCATGTTACTAATGAGATTTCAAGAGAGATGCTAATTGGGCATGACACTTCATCCTTTCCCACAGCTCTGCAAATGTATGTTAGCATTCTTTAAACATAACTGTAGTATGAAAAAGCTGTCTGAGACTAAGCAAATTCACAAATTACTACTTTTGTTTCATCCTAGCATGCATTTTTAGTGACATGAATATTAAATTAACAGATCAGAAAGAAAATACCATTCATTAATTTGTATTTGATATTAAAACTTTCCCCAGGTTTGATGACAATACACATTGGCATAACAATTTCCATCACTTCACTAAAAAGATTTTGCAGAAGGAAGTATATTCTGCTGGCTGCAACACCAGCTGTTTTGGTGACTTTGAGATTTGCTTTAACAGAGAGCGTTAACAACTGTTACCATGTGCCAGAAAATGGACACTATGCAGAGAAAGTCAATGATGATTCATGGGATAAGAAAGGTTTATTGTGTGGAACAATGTACCAAGAATGTAAACTCAAATCAACTCTACATAAATAGACAAAGTGAATAAGGTCTCCTGAGTTGTTGCAGGACCAACCCCTAAAAGTACTGAGGAGACTTTATTCTTGTATAGTACTCATACAAGTGAGATCTCCAGAGCTCTCTTCACTGATCTCCACAAAGCTTAGGCAGTAATCTAATTAGGTCTCGTAACCTAGCGTGCCATGAAATGAACCACAAAAGTTACCCAAAGGCTAGAAAAATTCTTCACAGTGTGCACTCCAAGTTTATCAGTTAACAAAAACCAAACAACTGCCAAGGCAGTTAACAATCTTCACAAAGAGAAGACATCAAGCACCAAGTTACTGAACCTAGCAGGGAAAGACACATCCTGAACTCATTTCTAGGATCTGAGAATAGATAATTTCCAGCACAAGGGTGGCAACTGCAACGGCACTCACAGATTTTCTATCTGAGGGCTTCAGACAGAGGTTAGATGCCTTTCTGGTAGACACCAGAAGTAAATGAGTTACTGGGCTGAATACCTTGTCAGAGAACACATCCTATAGAACAGGGGAGGCGAGACCACCAAAATTTAACAGGATCGCCCCTCCCCAGTGAGACGTGAATTTGTGACGTTTTGTATAAACGTTATGCTACTTTGAGCCACAAACGTTTCCTTTTTTTACAGCAAAGCTTGCAGGCAAGACCTCTCTAGCAGGCATTATGTTATGTATGTAAAAACATGCACTCAGTTGTAATGACAACCACCTCCTCACAACGTGCCATAAAAGACATATATGAGAGGAGCAAAAAACACTCCAGACTTCCGTGCAACCACTACAACTAGCACTGTGGAAAAATAAACAAGGTCCCTAAATTTTCTTGAACTGAAAACTGAAGTACACACCACTTATGTACAACAAAGTATGAAATATTTAGATGTATAGCAACAATAAGAGTAACACCTTTGCAGAACTAAAAAAAAACAAGTATCATTTTATGACTGGGATAGATGACCTTAACAGATCACAGATTAAAAGACCCAAATGATACTTGAATCCAGTATTAAGAAAATTCTTTTTCTAGATCTAATTGAATCCTAAATGGTTAAATTAATGTTCTTAAGGAAGCCTGACTTTATACGCTGGAGAATAACAGAATCAGGAAAAAAATTAAAACATTTAAAAAGTAAAAATCAAGGACTGAAGCATTTTTCCTATGAGGAGAAGCTGAGAGAGCTGGCACTGTTCAGCCTGGAGAAGAGAAGGCTCAAGGGAGATCTCATCCATGTTTATGAACAGCTGAAGGGAGGGTGCAAAGAGGACAGCACCAGGCTCTTTTCAGTGGTGCCCAGTGACAGGACCAGAGGCAAAGGGCACAAACTGAAACACAAGAGATTCCCTCTGAATATGAGGAAACACTTTTTCACTGTAAGGGTGACCGAGCGCTGGCACAGGTTGCCAGCAAGGCTGTGGAGTCTCCATGCTTGGAGATATTCCAAAGCCATGTGGACATGGTCCCAGGCAACTGTCTCTAGGTGGTCCTGCTTGAGCAAGGGGGTGGACTAGGTGACCTGCAGACATCCCTCCCAACCTCAACCCTTCTGTGAAAAATGCTAAAATCATTTTTTTTAAAGATACTGTGGCACAGAGTAGTAGCATGAACTGTAGTATAAGAGATGATCCGCAAGGTTTGTGATTCAGGAATCTGTAACCCTTACTATCATCCCAGACTTGTGTCAACTAAAAAAAAAGTCAATAAAAATAATCTCTAAAAATTCTTAGATGATCGGGTCCCCACACCAACCCACATATCTCAGTTTCATAGAAAGAAATTTTCAACGTGAAATATAAAATTTGCGGCAGCCCAGTAACCTTCAGTGGGGTCTCACACCTGTTTTTTATGCCTGAAATTTCTTCACATCTCCACAAAGATACAGTCAGTCTCCTGTGCAGAATATTCTTCATTGTGCCCATCAAGTGATGTTATCAGGCAAGGACTGGCATCCAGGTTTCACCTATTGATTTTCAGTGAACAAGCTTGGAGAGTACTACTTTAACATCACAGTAGCAATTTTTATTTCGCTCTGGCACATGAAGGGGATTTAATTTAATCTCTATTTTCTTTAGTTCTAAGCAGATGGTCACAGTCAATTACTAAGAAAGTGACGGTTCTGTACAGCTCCAGTGCAACTAAAACGCTTAAAGACAAACTCTGAAAGAAAACTCAGTAAAAGCCATAAGGTATAAATTCAAATAAATCTTCACCAAAAAAAAAAAAAGTTTGCATGGGCAAGTCAGAAGTGTCACAAATGGTTAAACCAAAACTGATTTACTGCTGACTCTACATATGGACTCTGTCTATAAAATTAAGGAAAGACAGATACAGCTTTGAAGTGCCTTGGTGGAGAATGAGTTCACAGCTAAATGCAAGCAATTTTAGTGTATCATTCAAACTCAGAGGAGGGGCATAATTTATAATTATTTGTTTTGTTACAATAGACTTCATTTTTACAATACACACCAAAGAGTTGCCTCTGTCCCAGAAAAATTGCAATTTTTTTGGAAAACAAACAGGAATGCTACAGTGCAAGTCAAAAGTAAGATTCCAGATAAAGCATTGCAAGCAGTTCTCAACATAAGAAATGTTTATTTCAAAGAGTAAACATGGACACATGAATCACAGGATCACAAGCACAGCTAGAATGCAGTTTTAGTGAGCAGTACAAGATAGCATAAGAAAAACAGAAGTCATCCCTGACTTCTTAGACATTGATAGTTTTTAAGAAAGTTTAGAAAGAGGTCACAATATTATGGTGAACAAGTCAGTAATGTGATCAAAGAATTACCGAAGAACTGAAATGGATTTTCAGTACTTCCTGAAAAGACAGAACCAGAAAATTAGTTATGTCTATTCTTACAGCTAAGAAGTAAGATCACTTCTGCCAACAGACATTAACTGGCTCAATAAAGCAATAACACATAAAGCAACGACATCCAGGTCATATAGCGTACAACTGACACAGGCAACAATGCCATAAAGTCTTCTGAGATAGAATCTAACAAATTCAAAGTCAGTTATGTTGTTCTGCCTCATGGAAGGCTATTCATTCTCCTGCTGTCCAGAAAGCTTTCCCAATTTGTGATATTGAAGGAATTTAATTTCATTTATTTGTTCTTGTACTAACATTGTCCTGTAATTTAACACATCAATCTAACACAGCTTTCTACATATACTCTTATGTGTTACACTTCTCTCCTAGCTTTAAGTACACTTTTACATAGGTTCTGCAGTCCTCTAGCCATCTTAAATTCAAATCAGTTTGAATTTGTATTTCTTAAAACATAATGAATCTGAGATGTAGAGAATATTCCAGAAGAGGTTCTACCAAGCATTTTTTAGAATGGCATAGTTCCTATGTTGTATTTATACTGCATTGCTTATGAAGTAACATTTTTATTTAAACAGTTTGGAAAATATGAACTTTCTTAGAAACAAAAATATTTTTGCATAGAAAACATAACTCTCTTTAGCCTTTGCTATATTCCTACAGTACTCTTGAAGAACCATTGCCTAGGTCTTCTGTGGATTGATTGCAAAGGGAAGAATTATGAAAAATTTCCGTTTGCATTAGAGATCAGAAAGAAAGAAGGAGGTAAGAACCATAGAAATAGCTTAATTTTGGAAAGCTGAAGAGCTACTTTAGCTAGCAAGTTCTTTCTGAGAATGTCTCAGAAACAGAGAAAGGAAAACTTTGAAAGCAGAGATTGTATCTTTAATTAGACTGCAGCTGAAATAGATTTATCTCTGCAGGGGATGGGGGAGGAGAAAAACAGGTAGGGTTTCAAGTGTACTCACTGGGTTTCAGGTCTGAGGCAGAATGAGTAAGCTTCAGACTAACAGACATTGGCAACAGTTGCCCTAAGAATACCTCGCTGTAATTGTTCGAGGCAAAGCCAGTTTAAGAAGTTTCTGCTCTTCTCCAGCTTCTTGTTCCCAGCTGCGTGTGTCAGCGTCACATTCAGCTGTGCCTCTGCCAGATAAATGCGGGGCGAGGGGGTTCAGAGTGTCGGGGGGGGAGCATTAGTTTGCTTTGCCATTCTTTAGTTTAAAAATTATCTTCACTGATTTAGTTTACAGAACCAGAAACCAGCTGTACCAATACAGGGAATGTGCACAGTAAACGTCAACATGCAATTGGGAACATGAACCCAGGGAGAGAGAGGTGAAGTCTAACATCACTACTAGGCCACTGGCATATCACAAGAGGGGCAGATCCTGTCTCTGACAGTCATCAGACCCTTTAATCAAGCCACCTGACGAGCACACCAAAAAACTCAACAGCAGCCTAGCACAGCTGCAGGACACAGGCACTCTCACCAGCCACAGGCAATAAGAAACTTCAGACAGAATTAACTGGTATGTTTGAGCTTAATGGCCTTTGATGATTTTTCTTCCACATTAATTTCCCTAACTTTTTTAATCACATGGACTTTTAAAAGTGAACGAACCTGTGACAAAGTCCACAGTTCAATTATGGGCATATCTTTGCATTTGTTCTGAACCCATCTCCTGATAATTTAAGGTGAAGTCCCATGTTCCTTTAAGATAACAGGCAGTAAATAATTCCTCCCACTGTTCATGGATGTACAGCTGTCTAACCATACCCCCTTCCCCTCCCCAACTGTCCTCTTCTAGACCAAAGACTTCTCACTTATTTATTGGTTCCTCATGTAAAAGTGGTCTGTAAGTAGCTTACAGCCCCTGTTGCCATTCTCTATTTCTTCCTAGTTCCAGCACACCTTTTTGAGACAGGAGGGACAGAACAAAACATACCAGTCAAGATCGCTTTGCAGTTTCACAGAGACACAAAGCTTCCTCCCTCGTTCCCTGTCCTTTCTCAATATGCTTCCCCAGTAGGTTGTAACAGTCCCTTGTCATTTTTCACCCATTTGCTGAGCACTGCTCTGATGTTTCCCTTGAACAAGCATAACTCCACAATGATTCTCCCAAGAAGAGGGAGTCCAAAAACCACGGCTGGGTACGTAAGGTCAGAAGAGCTTTGCATGTCACAGCAAGTTTCATGTACCTTTTTATCAGCAAGCCACAACCCACCTGAAGGTCCTCCCACAACTTTCTGTGGCTGCCACGCTCTAACAACAGCAGCAGCAGCATAGTGCTGCCAATATATTCTGTCATACTAGTATTCACCCCTTCTCCAGTTCATTTATAAAAGAAGAAATATGAGACCAAGCAGAGACCTCTTCCGGACTCCACACGAGATGCACAGGGGTGGAGAAGATTTTAGTTGGACACGTGGCTCATCATTGCTGAATTTGCAACTTTTATCAACCAAGGGAAATCAAAAGTCACAGTCTGTGGGTCATGTCTGGATTCTTGTCCTTCAAAACACTTGAAGCACAAATGTCAGTGCCTTGTTAGCTTAAAATCATAGCATGATTTAAGTTGGAAGGGACCTTAAAGATCATCTAGTTCCAATCCCCCTGCCATGGGTAGGGACACCTCCCACTAGACCAGGTTGCCCAAAGCCCCATCCAGCCTGGCCTTGAACACCTCCAGGAACCCATTGGAACCTGTAAAATTACTTTGAGTCTTGAACCTTCCAGAAGTCTTTTTACAAAGAGGCTAAGGAACCTTGCAGAATGAGTATGCCCCTTCCAAAGGGAACAAAATTGTGCGCGAGACCTTAGCTAAACCATCCACCCGATACCATTCAGGTAGGAATTGCTAAAAAGCATAATAGAAAATATTAAATCTGACTCTTAAAAATGCTACCAATACTTTTGCTAGACACTATTTTTTTAAACTAAAACAGTGTTGATAAATTCACTGCAGAATCCCTTGATCAGCTCTCTCCAATTATCTGAAATTATGATGCCATTATTGCCACCATCATTTCAGAAGAATAAGCTGCAGATGAAAAAATGCACCGATTTGAAAAAAGATGGTACAAAAATCCAAACCCAAAACGTCAGTACTGAGTTGTGAAATAAAGTAAAAATATCCTTCTACCTTAGGACCTGTCTGCACAATAAAATCTAAAGCTTGGCACATGAAGCAATATTCAGTACTTTTTTTTTTTTTTTAAATATGTTGCAAAATATTTATTTGTGGCATCATCCAATTCAAAAGCTGCATCCAAGAAATAATAGTCCAGCAAAAAAGCAAGGCTAGAGACAGTATGTGTGCTTCATAATCTAGAGGGCTAAAAATATTTTGCTTTATTCTCAATTGTCTTCTCAATAGGTTGCAGTGGAAAACTCTACAAGCATCTTAGCTTTTCTATCCCTCACATTCTAAATACTGAGGATCAAGGTAAATGTGAAACAAAAGCTTCCTTCAAATACAGACACAGCTTTCCATCTCCATTACTATAGCATAAAGTGATCAGCTACATTTTGGGATTGCAATTCTGTTTCTACTTAATGTATCTTGTGCTACCTCCCACAAAAATGCACCTGTACCTACTCCTCTGTGCAACATCTGTAGCTAACTAGTCAACAGAAAAGGAGAAAAGCAATTATTTCATATTTAACGTGTCTTTCCTAATCTAAACCCCTCTTTTCAGGCAATAGAATCTGCCCCCAACATATACAACCAAAACTCAAAGCTCAATATAACATTTCCTTTAGTTGTACATCAATTGTACAAAAATTACTGTCAAGCTAAGCCAAAAATAAGTTAACTGCACAAAATAAGGAGACATAAAAATAGTAGCCTTTTAACAGAAGCCTAGCTTTTCCAAATGGCACTTTTTTAGTGTAATCTGTATCAAGATATTTAGAGTGAGCACTTTAGATACTACGTGAACAGTAACTCTTGACTCTTGGGCAGTTGCAAATAGAGATCATTTTTGTAGAGCACTGCAGGGAGCCTCAAGAATTTTCTAAACCCTCCTCATTCAAAAAAATCCCTGGAAGAGAACATTGCATACATCAAATCAAATGCAGCCCCAGCTTGTCAAATTGTAAAACCTACCAGTCTGCTTCCTTTAGGGGGAGGGAGGAAAAGCTTCCTCTGTACACCAAAAAGTCTCATCAAATCCTCTCCTGACTTTCATCATAAAATGGTTTAGGTTGGAAGGGACCTTGAAGATCATCGAGTTCTAACCTGACACCTCCCACTAGACCAGGTTGCCCAAGGCCACATCCAGGCTGGCCTTGAACACCTCCAGGGTTGGGGCCTCAACAACCTTTCTGGGCAACCTGTTCCAGTGCCACACCACCCTCAGAGTGAAAAACTTCTTCCTAATGTTCAATCTAAACCTGCCCTCTTCTAATTTAAAGCCATTCCCCCTCGTCCTATCACTACATGCCCTAGTAAAAAGTCCTTCCCCAGCTCTCCTGTAGGCCCCCTTTAGGTACTGGAAAGCCACAATAAGATCTCCCCGGAGCCTTCTCTTCTCCAGGCTGAACAGCCCCAACTCTTTCAGCCTCTCCTCATAGGAGACGTGCTCCAGCCCTCAGATCATCCTCGTGGCCCTCCTCTGGACACGCTCCAGCAGGTCCATGTCCTTCTTATGTTGGGGACTCCAGAGCCGGATGCAGTACTCCAGGTGGGGTCTCACCAGAGTGGAGTAGAGGGGCAGAATCACCTCCTTTGACCTGCTGGCCACACTTCTTCTGATGCAGCCCAGGATACGGTTGGCCTTCTGGGCTGCGATCGCACACTGCTGGCTCATGTTGAGCTTCTCGTCGATCAGCACACCCAGGTCCTTCTCAGGGCTGCTCTCCAGCCATTCCCTGCCGAGCCTGTATTTGTGCTTGGGATTGCCCCGACCCAGATGTAGGACCTTGCACTTGGCCTTGTTGAACTGCATGAGGTTGGCTTGGGCCCACCTCTCCAGCCTGTCCAGGTCCCTCTGGATGTCATCCCTCCCCTCCCATGTGTCTACCTCACCAAACAGCTTAGTATTATCAGCAAACTTGCCGAGGGTGCACTCGACCCCACTGTCCATGTCGCCGACAAAGATGTTGAACAGTACAGGTCCCAGTACCAACCTCTGAGGAACGCCACTCATCACTGGTCTCCACTTGGACATCGAGCTGTTGACCACAACTCTTTGAGTGCGACTGTCCAGCCAGTTCTTTATCCACTGAGTGGTCCATTTGTCAAATCCATGTCTCTCCAATTTAGAGTCCAGGATATTGTGTGGGACAGTGTCAAACGCTTTGCACAAGTCCAGGACATCAGTTGATCTTCCCTTGTCCGCTGCCACTGTAACACCTTCGTAGAAGGCCACCAACTTTGTCAGGCATGACTTGCCCTTGGTGAAGCCATGCTGACTGTCACCAATCACCTCCTTGTTTTTTGTGTGCCTCAGCAGAGTTTCCAGGAGGATCTACTCCATGATCTTGCCAGGCACAGAGGTGAGACTGACTGGCCTGTAGTTCCCCAGGTCTTCCTTATTTCCCTTTTTGAAAATAGGGGTTAAGTTTCCCCTTTTCCAGTCAGCAGGAACCTCACCACTTTGTTTTCTTAGTGGGGATCCCACACTCAAATCCCCTTCTAAGATGAGTTCATTCTTTATTTCAAGCATAATGAATAAATTCTTCAACCTTTTGGATAGGGGAAGGGGAGAACAGGAGGGTAAGCGGAGGAGAAAAATTCTTTTTCCTTGTAGAAGAAAATGACAATTGGTGATTTCTCCATGTACCATAGTAGTAGATAGCAGAAGTGGATAGTGCTTGTTATCTCAACTTTTACCTCACAGAATCTAGTTGGAGTAGCGTGATCACTAGTGAGCAAAGGTCCCTGTGTCTTCAGCTGAAGGTATAAAGGGCAACAGATGTATCAACAGCCCCTCAACCAAAATCTCAACACAAGACCCCACAGTGACAGTGTTGCGGGCTCGTGCTCTGCACAAGCACAGTTACCACCTTTTCCACCCGCTAAGTGTGCGACAACAGAGGACTAACTTTTTCTTTGTCAACAGACGAGGCATGCAAAGAGCAACCATAAAATAGCCTCTTCAGAGTCTGCACTGACAAGCAATGCCATCACAGCAGCGTGATGCTGAGCAAACGGCAATGGAGCACCAAGAGGCAGCTCTGCAGTAAGCAATTCAAACCTTTTTAGAAAGGAGAGCGAAAAAATAACAGGGCAGGCAGAAGAGAGACAAAAATTCCATTATACAGCTGACAAAAAAATAAAATAAAATCTGGTTTTCACCTTTTTGCCTTGCCATATTTTATTACAACTACACACATAAGTGGTACTCTTTTCCTGCCAGCTCGATTATTTTCTGCTCCTGCTTTTCTACTCACCTCAAATGAAGTTTTTTGGGGTGGGTTTTGTTTTTTTTTTGATGTTTTGTTTTGTTTTTTTAAATCACTGTGCTAAAGGACTAGAGGGAACCTAAGCTAATAAAACTAAAGAACACTTTGAAACAAAATGCTGACATATTGCCAACATTACTTTTGGTCTGTATTTTCAACAGGGTCTCACTAACCCAGCTCCAAGCCATTTGTGCCTTGGACATTTTGGATTGAACTCAACTGTATTAGAGTGATCTCACATACAAACTCCAATGCTTAAGTTTCAGTTTTCTGTCTATTCTTTGACCGTTTTTCCATGGATACTTTTCAGATCTTGTTTTAACTTCCATGTGTTTTAATATTTGTTGTAGCAACGTGATAATGAAATATACAAGTCACTACAATCACATAGCTCTTTCAAAAATAGGAACGCAGCATTTATTCCACTTGCAGAGGAGGTACATCCTCAGTCTCCAAGCCAACCTTTATGTTAGGCACTAGGTATACAGCTTGGAAATAGAATTGTATAATGGAAATACTGAGAAGCTCTTTGCCATAGCATCACTGGCAATATAAATACCCAAGATCACAAACAATATCATCATGTGAGCATTCCAGGCCAGCCTATAAATAGCAATTCAGAAAGAACTGGCCTCTCACAACTACAGTGCCTCAGTACAATGTGTATCTGCTAAAAATATCAACTTAAATATGTTCAGTAACAGCATGCAATGAAAATAGGTCTGTCTGAATTTTGTGAATTAAATAGTTATTTACACACCCTAACTCCTTTATTAAACTGATGATAATTCACAGGACTACTGTGATGGACTTCTGATTGAACAAGTGCACGCTTTACATGAGTGTTATCAGTATTTGATTTATCCAAGAATATGTATATTTGCAATATTTTGCTTGATAATGAAGTCCTACTTCAGAGCTTCTTCAGAAACAGCATGACTAAGTGGCTGTCTTCATATTGTGAACAGAATTTATGATTCAGAAGTTAACTTAGGATTCCAGCAACAACAGCAATAGGATACATGATATTATACAAGGATTCTTAGAGATAAGATGCTCATCTATATCTACCTACGCAGATTATAAAAACATATTCAGAGAAAAAATGATTGCTTTGTACAAGAAAATACACTGTTTTGATACTGTTAATTATTTTTCCAAAAGGAACAACTGAACAACAGATTCATATTAATGGTTACACCACATATTTATACAATAGAGGGAGTGGACACATTCCTCAGGTAGCAGATCAGTAGTACGCAAGGTTTCAGAAACAATCAGAACTTCCTGAGAGATAATGGAAAGATAATTCATGTATTACTCAGGATAGGCTTACTCATTTTAGTTTGCCAAAAAAGGAATGTGTTAGACACTGCTAGGGAAAAAAATGACAATTTACTTGAAAGTATTAATGACTTTAAAGTTTATCAATGGCTCCAAATGTTGATTTTAGCAATTCATATGGATATAGCCAAAGAAAAAACTACCCTTGTGCCTCTGCAGCACACCTCACCCCAAATACTTTCTATACTTCAGCCACTTCTGTTACACTATCCCACAGGTCAACTACTTCACTTACTGTAACAAACCAGTAACAATAAAAAAGCAAGCCAAATGAATGAAGGAGGAGAAAAAAAAGAAAAGATGGATTTAAACACGTGTCCAAAACTCATTATCTTAATTTGTGGTGGCACCTATCAAGCCGCTCCTGGGAACGACATGACTGACATCAGTTCTCCTTGTATGCGTATCCCTCAGCTTTGTCATTATCTTTAAAGACTTAATGGAAATGTGTATGTCAAGCCTTTTTAAACTTTTGCAGACCTGTTACTGATTTCACCTCTGCACAGAAGCAGGAGTAGAAAGGAGTGATCTGAACGATGGCACAGATGAATGTACATCCCTCAGCGAGCAGCCCCCTTTATTGTAAGGCCCAGAACAAGGACAGGCTGCCACAGCTCAGAAACAAGCTCTGGAGAGATTCCCAGCAAAGCACCAACACGTGACTGGCAGCACACCGTGCTACTGCAGAAACCAGTGAGTAACCCAGACCCACAGCTGAGGACCAGTGGGATGGTCAGGGTTAATTAACTGGACATCCAACCAGCACTGCACACCCACCGTTTTGCCAGGCAGTGGTGGCACCCCTGCAGAGCTACTGACCTCCTCTTGTTCTCCTCCCTCGCACCTCCAATCAAGAATCCCTGATATGACTCCCAACCATTATATGTTTTTGAATGCAAGCTGTATGGGTAGAAGGGTTTGCTCTTTAGAAAACTAGAGAGTGGGTAACCTTCAGCAAGTAGCTTCTGGGGAGTTTGTAAGAGGAAAAAAAAGACAGGGGGCAGGCCTAGGAAATCATAACTCTGTATTCCACTTTTTTAGTCATCAAGAGGTTTTATTTATTTACCACACAGCATTAAAGATTTAAACTTACCAGACAAGCTATTAAGTGTGAACTAAGAAAAAAAAAAATAAAAGTAACCACAAAAGACATAGAAATCCCTTTAGATCAGTAACAATGCTGAGCCAGTGCCAAATAATTTTGCAACAGGCTGGCACATTTTTATAATCTTCTGTTTAGTTGCAGTTACAGACCTGCTTCAGAAACTCAAATATTATACAGACACTAGAAATAAGTAGAAAATAATCCCAGATATGATTGGAAACTAAAGCATTCTCAGTATTTAAGACAACTAATTAAGTCTCTGCGAGGGACAAAGATATAAGTGTAAATACTAATTGGTTCTTTTTTGACAGATCCATGCGCAGCTTTTAATAGTCTAAATAGAGTCTAAACCAGCTATCCTTGTAACTACATCAGTTGATTACAGATTGTGTTTAAAGGAAATAAATAACAGCATTTTCAAATTACAGATTTTATTCCTGACTAGCAGGACAGATCTGTGTCCTATTACCAAAAAGTGCTCTGAAATACAGAGAATGCATGTGAGACAGTTTCAGTTTCCAAGTTGCATGTTGAAACAGGAATGTGCTCTTTTGTTCTATTTTTTTTCCCCTCATTTAATCATAATGAAGTCAGTTGTGACATTACAACCGTTTCCAGAGCAACAGTCCAGTCAGATGTGATGAACAGAAGATAAGGGTGTGTGCAGGAGAGCTCTGTAACCCACCGGTAATCTTGATGGGAAATTCAGCATAAATGTGTTTAGGCCCAAAGGAGCAACTGGATTTGTCCTCTTCTATATGCAAGGATAGAGAGTTTCATACAATGAGATCAACATAAAAGAAAAACCAGGTGAGAGAGTGGGTTTTTTCCAAAATATTTGAAAAGGATGTGTAAATCATCTGGTCTGTTCCACAGGAAAAATACATAATGTATAAAAACAAAGCAGAAAAAGCCACTGTAACACAGCACATAGGGTTGCAATAACATGAACAATAATCCAATGGCTGGCTAGACTCATCATTCTTCAGTGTTTGGCTACCAGATTTCCCAAGAACTTAAAGACATAATGCTTTATGAATCCAGAGCAGAAAGGGTAAGGACTAACTAATAACGCTAGATCAAGTCAGTGGTATATTCAAACCAGACACTGTCAGAAATATGAGAAACAGAGGATTGTGCCTTGAAAGGCAGAACTTAGGCATGAGAAATGCAGCCTGAATTAATCCAGAGATATACTTAATTCCATTATCTAGAGACACATCACCTTTAGGGGTTTCACGAGGTGTCTGCAATTTTTCAAAACAGAGAGCTTGAAATGCCATGGGTTAACCAACTCATGTGTCTGTGTCCTGGGGCATGTTACATATATGTACTACATATTCATGATTAACCCACAGCACAAACACAAAAACTGCATAGTCAGCATCATTTAAATGTGAGACACAGGCAAGGAGCTTTTCTTTCTTATACTATAGTAATACCTCGCAGATGATTAATATTTTCCCATAAGATTCTCCTCAGAAAAAAAGTGATAGAAATATACTGTAATAATCTCCATCAAAGCACGCACCCTCCTCCTGAAGGAACACCCCCAGACAAGCATTTGAAGGAACCATTATCAGCAAAAGCAATTGTTTTCTTATTGGCATCATCTAACTGCTGGCATGAAAGCTAACCAGGAATCCTGCTTCAAAAGCAAGCCAGTCCTTGAACAATCCTCCAGACCTTTTGTTCCCATGAGAGCTTTATACTTCAGGTCAAACGTAACACTGAATTATGGTAAAAGGGAAGCTCTGTGGAAATGGAGCAAAGCTGTGAAAAACAGTCCTGATTAAGGACCCGTATAAACAAGTGATGCAACTCACATTTATTTACTATGCTAATCAAAAGCCAGAAAAAAATATCATTGATTTCTCTATTTAAAAGGTAGAGAAACAAACAACAGATAGCTTCAGGAAAATACCTACGTTCTGAATAGTAAAACGAGCATGGACACACAGCATTATTTCTGCTGCTAGTGGTACTCCTACTCTATTGTGCAGTCTTCCAAGGCAGACAGACACCTACCTACAAAACCATAGGACTGCAAAAAGGGATAAAATTTCATGTGCCATATCAGATCCCAAACCAGCATGAACTTTAATTTAAAGTCACATTTTATCAATTTCATGTTTCAGGATAAATAATTCCAATAGACAAATGACAGCACCCTTGGTAAACTTGCTATCTTGGTCACTAATTTTCCAAAGAAATAAAATCCATCCAATGCTATTCCTAGATAGTAGTTTAGTATATCTAAAGTAAACCTATTGGTACTGCAATATGAGTAGCTAGCTCCTAGTTAAGCTTTCAGAGCAGCATATAAGCAAACAACTGCAAGAGTGATTTTGGAAACGTATGTTTTGATTTGGGGAGGCAATAGCAAGAAAAAGAATACAGGAAGACCTGGGAGAATCACAGAATGACAGCAGTTGGAAGGGACCTCTGAAGATCATCTAGTCCAACCGCCCTGCCAAAGCAGGTTCACCTACAGCAGGTTGGACAGGATTGCGTCCAGGCCAGTTTTGTATAACTCCAGAGGAGACTCCACAACCTCTCTGGGTAGCGTGTTCCAGTGCTCTGTCACCCTCAGAGTAAAGTTTTTCCTTATGGTCAGATGGAATTTCCTGTGTCCCAGTTTGTGCCCATTTCCTCTTGTCCTGTCACTGGGCACCACTGAAAACAGTCTGGCCCCATCCTCTTGACACCCACACTTTAGATGTTTATAAGCATTGATGAGACCCCCTCTGTCTTCTCTTCTCCAGGCTAAACAGACCCAGGTCTCAGCCCTTCCCTGTTAAGAGAGATGCTCCAGTCCCCTGATCATCTTCATAGCCCTCCGCTGGACTCTCTCCCTGTCTTTCTTGAACTGGGGAGCCCAGAACTGCACATAGTATTCCAGGTGTGGCCTCACCAGGGCAGAGTAGAGGGGGAAGATAACCTCCCTCGACCTGCTGGACATGCTCTTTTTAATGAACCCCAGGATACCATTGGCCCTCTTGGCCACAAGGGCATATTGCTGGCTCATGATCAACTCGTTGTCCACCAGGACTCCCAGGTCCTTCTCCACTGAGCTGCTTCCCAGCAGGTCAACCCCTAATCTGTACTGGTCCATGGGGTTATTCCTCCCTAGGTGCAAGACCCTATGCTTGCCCTTGTTGAACTTCATTAGGTTCCTCTCCGCCCAACTCCTACCTCCAGGGTCTGGGATGCCTGAGGGCCTGCCTTAGCAGTAAAGACTGAAGCAAAGAAGGCATTTGGTAACTCCGCCTTCCCTGTATCCTCTGTCACCAGGGTACCCACCTCATTCAGGAGCAGGCCCACATTTTCCCTAGTCTTCCTTTTGATACCGATGTACTTGAAGAAGCCCTTCTCATTGTCCTTGACATCCCTTGCCAGATTTAACTCCAAGTGAGCCAAAGCCTTCTTCGTTGCGTCTCTGCATACTCTGATAACATTCCCATACTCCTCCCAAGTGGCCAGCCCCTTTTTCCACATTCTGTAAACTTCCTTCTTCCATATGAGTTCTTCCAGAAGCTCCTTGCTCACCCATACAGGTCTCCTGCCTCCTTTGCTTGATTTCTTACTCCTAAGGATGCACCTATCTTGAGCTTGGAGGAAGTGGTCCTTGAATATTAACCAGCTCTCTTGGACCCCCTGCCCCCTACCTTCTAGAGCCCTAACCCATGGGATTCCTCCAAGTAGGTCTTTGAAGAGGCCTAAGTCAGCTCTCCTGAAGCCCAGGGTTATAATCCTACTTATTGCTCTGCTTATTCCACACAGGATCCTGAACTCCACCTCATAGTCTCTGCAGCCAAGGCTGCCCCCATCCTTCACATCCACAACCTGTCCTTCTTTGTTTGTTAGTACAAGGTCCAGCAGCACACCTCTCCTTGTTGACTCCTCCACCACCACCTGCGTCATAAAGCTATCATCGCTGCTCTGCAGAATCCTCCTGGACTGTGTGTGCCTGGCTGTGTTGCCTTTCCAGCAAATATCAGGGTGGTTGAAGTCCACCATGAGAACCAGGGCCTGTGATCGTGAGGCTACTTTCAACTGTCAAGTACTCATTTCCAACTAACTTAACAGCTTAAAAGCAGATTTTTACAAACCTAAAATCTCTCTAAAAGCTTGTTTTAAAAAAAATAATTACGTGGCCCATTTGAAGAGCTGCCTCAAAACAGTTTTTCATAGAGGTCTCCTCATCACTCAATAGCAACTCTCTTCCAGAAACACATCTCAGATGAAGGAAGGAAAAAAAAAANAAAAAAAAAAAAAAAAAAAAGGTGTTCTCTATATACTGACTATCCTTTAGCAATCTGCACACCCCCATTGTACTTTCATGGTCAGATCCAAGTTGTCCTCCAGGAAGCCAAAGTGAAATATACCCCAGATTTCCCTGAATGCAAGTTTACTGTTCTCACACACCTCACCTTAGTACCAAAACCTGGCACAGCCTGGAACATAAAACCAAAGTTAGAATTGAATCCCCTCATACTAACTCTCCTCCAGAAGGGAGGCACCACACAGCAACATTAGACAGAGCCTTGAGTGTCCCTCTCACCTAACAGTAGCAGACACACCTGCACCCAGCCTACCTTCACTCTTCAATTGCCAACAGCAACAGTAGACTAACAGTGGAAGAATTCTTAAGCACCTCAACCTTAGAAATATTCTGCCAAGATGTCATCTAAACCATTAACAACTTATGTGAACAACTGTAATTCAAAGCTGTAGCAAATATATATGCTCACTCCATTTTACCTGTAGGATTGTGTGAGGTGCTAGAGCTCCTACATGCTGTTCTACAGCAAGGGAAGGCTCGGTGTCTCTGGCAGGGAACAATGAAAAAACCCATCTTTGCTCTCCAAGTCTTGCTCAATTGTTTCCTTTACCCACATCCTGCAAAGAGCTCCACAGTCAAAGCAATTATTTAATGGTTTCTTCTCCTCCATGCTGTAACTGAAAAAATAGTTGTCTGGCGTTTGTTTTGTTGGGGTTTTTTGTGGTTTGTTTTTTTTTTTTAATGAGCTACTACTATCTTAGTCCCTTTTGTACATCTTTATCATTCACTTCATTATTCTTTTCTGTTATCTTTGAAAAGTGAATCTTTTCTGCGCAGCTGTCTCACCACCGAGTATGGAAAGTTATTTGAATCGACGGGATTATCTGTGGGTCTTGAACAATGTTGAACAAAAATACTAAGGTGCTAAATAGGCACAAAGACACAAAATATAGAATACAAAATTCCTAAACTTAGTAAAAGCATAAAGCAAAACCAAAAAGACCTACTTTCTCTTGTCTTAGAGGGGGAAAAAGAAATGGAATAAACTTCAAAAAAAAAAACCAGCACACAAGCAGATGCATTTCTTCAGAGAACACATTTCAAATGTTTTTGCATTCACAGAAAGCCAAAACAGACAAGTTACTTTCATGAATTTTTTTTTTTTGCAAACCAATTCCTGAAGAGCTTTTAAAAGCCATCTATTCTTCATTACTGCAAATTACTTCCATAATCTCAGAAAATTGTTGTAAGGGATTTACAGCAATTTTCCCTTTCCAACAGAAACCAGTGCCTTCTGACCCAATTCCAACTAAATCACCTCATCTAAGCTTCAATTGGTATCAGAGGATTTTTTTCTTCCAATGCTAAACACTGACCGTTCTATTTGCAACCTCCTGCAGTCCCTATGTGAGACTTTGCCTCTATTCTCCACCTCTGCCACAAGCTGAGGAAAAAGAAAACATTTTTCAACAATTCAGTCTCCATTTTTTCCTCCAAATCCAAGACACAGATGATTCTAATTTACTGTAACTGCACATACACACCATCTGATCCATTACACCTTGTCTCTTTACAGACACTCAATTTTTCTGTCTTCTGGATGTACGTTTATTATTGATTAAAAAGGTGCTTTTCTTAACATCAAGGTTGTCCATAATAATGAAATTCACAGAAATTTAACATTGTTTCAGGATTTGGTCTTACAGGTACTCAATGCATCTTAATAAATACTAGCAAATACACTCCTTGGGATCTCTATTTAACACTCCTCCGTGTTTACAACAGAGCAGCCATTTATCTTTGCCCAGTGATGGAAACTATTACTGCCATCTGTGCTCACTCCAGCTGGTATAAGACTAATATAAAATTCTGTTAGCTGCTTTGAGCTGCTTATTCAGCTGGCAATAATAAAAGTCAAGCTCATTAACAACAGCCTTGCATAGCAAAGTTTCTGCTTATCTCAGAGGAGCTACTAAGCATCTCCACAAATCTTTTCACCATTTAAAAAAAGAAGACAACTATTTACTTGACACCTGTTTTTAATAACAATCTCAGAGCATCACAATTACTTTTTTTCCCAAACATGTCTATCAACTGGGCTAAAAATCACTTTAAAAAATGAAAAGCTGCTACTCAAGACAATATGCTATTTCCTGTATACAAACTGAAATGAATTTCTAAAATCAGAGACATCCCTAATGCTTCAAGAGGAAGTCAGAGAATGAGCACCTCTGAAGCAAGTGTTCAGGAAACAGTTTTTCTATCTCTCAAACAATACTTAATTGAATACTGATTAAGATTTTACATGTCTTTTTATATTTTAAACAGACAGGGGACAAACTACTGGAGAACACTCAAGCAATCCATGATCTTAAATACACACTGGGGAATTCTGTGTTCCCCTGCTTGCAAACTGAAGAATTCTGGGACTATGATCTGGGAGATAGCAAAACTGAAATTTAACCACAATTTTAGCCAGTGTTCCATCCTCCCTTCTCCCTGAAGTCACAGCAATGTTACTGAAAGCACCACTGAGCACCAAAACCAAGGAAACACAACTTCAACAGTTTAATTGAGTACAACTTTTTGGTAATTTATCTTATTTATTAAATGCACACATGCAGGAGAAATTCTCTTGTGAACTGTCACCAGCTCTTGATTCTATCACACTCCCCCAAAACTAAACAAGTCGTCTTCCTTGTCTGTGTATTTTGTAAGAAACCCTCTTGACACAGCTCATAATCCATAATGCTCTTCTATTTTTTGTCCTTTGACAGCATCTGTCCAAAGCAGTACTTGTCTGAGTGGTCAACGTTCTTCTGCCTGCACAAGGCTTCAGTTTTCCATGTTTCCAAGTAATTTCTGATACTTATATTTTAGTAAACTGTTCAGCCCAAATACACAGGGCAGACAAATACCAGAGAAAAAGCTATTGTTAAAAGAAAAGCGGTCCTAGCTAATAGACATGGACAACAAAAAAAGGTTAATTACCCATTTTATATTTGATGGTTACCAAAATGCGTTATCACATACTTCCTCTCAAACCTATGAAATCCTATATTGTGACTCAGATGAAACTCTTAATTTTTTTGATTTTCATACTATACTCCTCCTGATTTGCCAATACCCACCCCACTAGCAACCTGAGACACAGTATTAAAAAAGAAAAGGTTCGAGATGTAGTTCTTAGTGCAGGTTTTGAAGACAAAAGACATTTTCTGTGACACCAGAAACCCAGAGGATGGCAACCACCACCCCAGCTTTGTCCAAGGCAGCACGAGGTCAAAACCTTCTACATTTCAGAAAGCAGGCTGACTTGTCTCCCCCACCATACAATCCAGAAAGAGGAGAAACATGAGATGGTCAAAGGCAAAAGGAAAGACCTATCTTATTTCCTCAAGTTAGCAGCTACGTTTTTTCTTTCCTCTAGCAGTTTCTCCCAATAATTAAGTAACTGTGCACTTCTGCTTTCCCCTTCACTGGACTTGAGCCTATCAGTCTTTGGTACATTAATAAACCTTCTGTTTCTGGTATAATATATCTGTGAAGTTATTAATCTACCATTAGCAAAAGTAAAATACCTAGGTTTTTTTAATATTATTTAATTAAAACATTTTATATGTATCACAGTTTAAAAAAAAAAGAATTCAAATGCTACAAAGCACCTTTTCTTCATGAGGAGAGCTGAAATGAACTCTCAGGGCACAGTACTAAACAGCTGAAGGGTAGTAACATCTGACATCACCGCAGCTGATGTGCAAAGCGCTGCCTGATCACAGTCCTGAGTTCAAGGTCAGTTCATCCAGTTTAAGTTAGCTGTCAACAGTTTTGCACACTTTTCTCCAGAAAAAGCCTGAAACTTTCAGTCCTCAGCAAGTCATACAGCATTTCATTTTAGGAAGCTAGAAGGTGAGTGGGAGAGATTTAGCTACTATGCCAAAAAAAAATCTGACCTCTCATCAACTCAGAGGAATTCACCAGCATCGCACCTCACTTGGACTGACTATACGGAAAAAGGTACAATTCAGAAGAAGTAGGTAAAGCTTTTGCTAATAAATGAATTTTGTCTTCTCATTTTATTCACGTATTTCTATTTAGTAACCCATATCTCATGCATCACAATAGGTTTGTCAGCATTTTGGTCCCCTTCACAACCAATTTGTAAGGTTAACACTGGACAGAAGCAACTGGAATATATATTAGGAAAGTGAAAACTTTCCCTAAAAGCAGTAAAGACACTAATCATGTTTTTGCAAGCAGTAAAGATCTTTCAGCCTTTGAAAGTACGCCATGAACGAAAAGCAAGAGTCAGATTGCTTGCTCTTTATTAATTGAAAATTAAACTAATGGTGATTCTTCTCTATTCTCGTTTTTTCAAAGGTTTTACTTTTCCTATTATGAAATCAGAATGGTTTTACTATTTATTAATACACCGACAATTGTAAGACAATACAGTTAAATACAGGGAATTTTTGTAGCTAGGTTTAAGAATCTTTGTTGATGCATATACTGAAGAGCCATCTCATCTTATTCCATAATCTCCAGTTATCTCAAACATTTACTTCTAAGCTACTACGTCAAACTCTGATAAATCTGCACTGAAATTAAGGACTGACCTCTCACATGGTGATCCCTTGCAATGCCTTCTAAAAACGCATCTGCCCAGAATATTGCTAACACTACAAACAAATGTCAGTTAAAACTTACCTGACTGATGCCTTACCAACATAAGTACAGTGCAGTCTGATAACCAGTGGTGTACCTTATTTAGCAGGTATGGAAACTGAAGGAAAGCAACACTACTCCCAGAGGACTACTCAAGCTTGCCAGCTTTCGTTCACAGATTTCTCAATGCTCAACTTAAATGACCGCCCTCCCAAAAGTTATATACAATAACCTGAGCAATTCCAACAAAGAAAGAGAAAAACTTTGATCTAAAGTCACCGTGCCAGCTACAACAGATTTTTATAAAATATCAACACGAAATGTGATCACTCAATAAAAGAGCAAAGCTGGGATTTTAACAGTGGAGAACTCCAATACAACAAAGACTAATATTAAATCCCTGTATAATGATTTGGGGAGCTCTTGTGATCATCTCAGTAAAATAGGAAGCTGTATTGACTACAGACATCCAAAACCAGTCAATAAAAATGTGTAAGGAGGAGGAAGGCTCCCTTTTAGACAAATTTAAAGATTTAACACTACCCAATCTTAGTGCTCAGTGCATAAACTGCCTTCAAATAATATTTCCTTCACAGATATTACCTCTTCATAATTTATTATATGTTGTATAGTAATGGTTTTAAACAGCCATTAATTCGCTGTATCTCAATACTTAGAATAAGCTCAGACATAATGAAGTTACCATCAGGATCATCTGAGCCACAGTAGTTGCAAGCAGCAATTGCAAGGTAGCAAAGTTTGCCTGGCCCACAGACACTTAAGACAGCTCATATCACTTACGTGAAATTGTTGCTTTTGATTGTTTTTTTCTTTTACTTTTTTGCTACTTGCTCCTTTTGGCAGCTTTAGATTTTAAATTTAGCATTGATGCACAAAACAGCTTAGAGACCCAGGTTTCCTGCCTGTCATGTATAAATTAAAAAGCTACAGCCATATAAAATTAGCTGTTATCTATTTCCAAAAAAAAAAAAAAAGTGTTATTTTAACACACATTACTATTAACATGTTACAGTAAGAAAAGAGTCAGGAAAAAACCTTATTGGATAGCTGATGCTTGCCTACCAGACAAGTCTCCGGACGCAATTTGTGAACTGAATTTATTCTTGAGACAATACAGTATTTTACTTATGCAGGTTCCTGAAAACAAGTTAAGTCGATGGGATATGTTCTCCTTTATACTCTTGCAATGCATTTGGAGGAACTGCATGATGAAAGGATCGTCATTTCATTGCCACTTTGACCAACTATTTTCAGCCCTTTGAAATGCCCTATGTCCTATTTCAAGGTTATGTGAAAGATATTCCAGTGTGTAAGGTATAAAAGATTAGGACAATTCTGAAAAATTTTCTCCAGAAAAAGCCTGAAACTTTCAGTCCTCAGCAAGTCATACAGCATTTCATTTTAGGAAGCTAGAAGGTGAGTGGGAGAGATTTAGCTACTATGCCAAAAAAAAATCTGACCTCTCATCAACTCAGAGGAATTCACCAGCATCGCACCATTCAGACAATTCTGAATGCTTTTTTTGGTGAATTCCAGCATTCATATCTTGATCTTTTAAACTCCTACGTTCAACATGAAAAAGCATCCACAATACATTTTTCTTCCTCAGAAACAGATCGGCCATATGCAGAATTATTAGACTACAATAGACATTTTAATCATCTTACCTCCCAAAAAGAAAACCTACAGATCATAATCTGATTTGCCCTATTAATTACTTGTAATTGATGGTATCTCTACTGAATAAAGACAGCTGGAACACTTTGTTCAAGGAAACAGGCAACATGATGAAAAATATCCTTCTGACAGCTAGAATATGCTCAAAACTGATTATTCTCCACCTGCCTTTGAGTTCACCAGGAAACTGAGTGCTCAGAAAAGGCAATTCTAGAAACAGGACAGAAAATAGGAGCCTATTTGATGTCTACTTTAAAAACATTATGTCAAATATTACAAAAAATAATAAAAAAAAAATGAATGCCCTGCTTTTACAAGGAGTCAAAATTTGTGTACAACCTACAGAGATCTCTAACTTACTATTACATTTGCTTAATAAAGTCTCTGGATTCTTCTTTTTGATTTTTGACCTGTAAACTTAACTCTGAAAAGAAGCATTTAAGTTCTTGAAGCCTTTGATATCAAAACAGTTTAAAAATGTAACTTTAAGAGAAGCATTAAAAAATCTATTTTGATTTTCAACTCAAACCAAAACCCCAGCATTTCATACAAGCATGCCCAGCCCAACTACTTCTGTAACTCCTTTCACATGCTTCACCAAACTTCTGCTCATCAATTTATTCCATGTGTTGCTCTGCATAAGAGCACAGTAATGTGCTTGATATAGTCACCTAGCAGATTAGCTTAAAGATAATTTTGCTCTGAAAAATGTCTACCTGAGATCAACAACTTCTCTGTCCACAGAACTTGCCCAGTGAATTTGCAGTGGCGTGCTGACTATGGTAGCAAAATTACTATTCTCACACTCAAAGCCACTAAAGGAAAGGCTGACAGGTTTACTCCTTTCCAACGCAACAATTGGTGTTAAGCTCCAAGAGACACAGTGATGGACATTACAGACAGAATTAACTGACAACAGAAAATTAGGAGATTAAGAATCCAGCCCCTGAAATTCCAGAGAGCTATAACTACTAACAAAAATTTGATTTTGCGTATCTTTTCAGATGATATCATAGTTTAAAGGCCATACTGACAAACTAAGCAACTTTGCTAACAAATTCTTGAGACAGTTTAGTCAAAGCTTGCCAGTCATCCTAATCACCTTCCCAAACTGACTTCCTACACTATGTAACTTACATTTATTGATGGCAGACATCACCACACAGGAATCTTTACAAAATATACAAGCAGAGACATCCTGAACTCTGACTAGCAGCCTGCACAGCACACTGTTGTCAGAAAATAGTTGCTTCCTTAAACATTTTTCTTCTCTCCAGATAGACTTCTACATTTAAAACACACCATGTTCTAACAACATCTGGTATTCTCAATGGAATTTTACTCAAATAGCCCAAAGCGTATCTACAGCTCAAATATTTTAAAGATATGATAATCTTTCTTGAAAAATTGTTCATTCTTATTTAAGTCCCCCCTCAATCTTCTTCCCCTCCTTGGCTTGCAGCCAACAATTATCCTCTCAAAATGTGTTTTGAGCTGTGATCTCAGACTGCAGAGCCAGCTTTATATCCACAATTCATTTTATGAACGCTTGTTTACAGAGTGTGGAACACTACTGTATTATTATACTGAAAGGTAAAAATTGTTTGAAGTATCTTCCCACTGCCATTACCTGTGTGAATTTTATCCATGTTCCAGGTTTACTGCGCAGACAAAAAGCAGACACTGAGTCCAGCCAGGCTTTTATTAGCTCAGGCACAAAACAAAGCAAAATAATGGCAAAGAGACAAGCCGATATCTAAAAATAGAGAAGGTGCATGGACACTTTCAGGTGGTGGAGAGCACCTGATTAGGTATCAAATCAGTGCACAGCCCCAGCCTGGACACAGTGAGCCAAGGACAACTCCAAGTTAAGGGAGTGAGTTTGAGAACATGTATCCCCCTGCAGAAATTCACTGGGGTCTAGCTGAGTGTTTTAACCTCCCATTCAGCAGCAGCGTGCTAAGCACGGTTACACTGTGAAAAATTATTCCCTTGTAAGATTTTTCTTAATGCAACAGAAAAAAAACCCAATCAACCCTAAATTAGAAAACATGGCCATCTTACAATGAAATCAAGCTGCCAGCTCTGGCAAGTTTCAAAACTGGAGAGAGATATTTAGCAATTAGCACAAAGAAACACAAATACAAAGCAGTTGACAATAGGAGAAAAAGAAAACCAACCACTGTCAGTGAGTACTACAAGGTAAGTTACTCGGAGGAGGGAGGCACAGAAAGCACAGGAGCTGAGACACAAGCAACGCACATGTTACCACATCAACTGCAGATGATTAAACGTCAAAGTTTCCAATTTACAGTTAGCAGCAGAGCACTGCCAGTAGTTGCTAAGAGCACTCAATCCGTTTATTGTGCAACACCATAATTTCTGGAGATAACCCTTCAAATACTATCTTTAAAGAGCATAGGAGAATTCAGATAGGTCAGGAGGATGAAAGGTAGAGGAAGAAAAAAGTTAAATGTGAAAAGAACAGAGAAAGGCATAAACTTCATCTATGGATATGCTTGCACAGAAACAATGAGGTTTAGTATAAAGATTAGCTATGTATGTTTAAAGAGCCTACATGCTGGTAAGTCAACCTTGGCTACTGGGCGCAGCCATCTGCGTGTTAACCCAGAGACTGCAGTACAGTCAGTGGCCTGTGCGGGCATCTATTCAGAGGCAGTTAAGAAGGGAGATCTAGGCTTCTGCACTGGGATATGAAGTGTGCGCAAGTGATCCTGTACTGCGCTTACACAATGGAACATCTCTTTCATAGAGAGAACAGTGGTACTGCAAATGCCCATGCTTTAAATTTAACATTCAGCTCAATCAGTAAGGTCAATAGCTGTATTTAAAGCAAACTGGGAGCTTTACTCCACTTTTCAGCAAAGTATTTCAACTACTTTGTTCCTAATACTTAATGAAGTACTTAAATTCTACTTAAAATGTTCATACACAGCTTCGTATTTCCATTTAGTACCATTTGTGTTGCTGTGATCTGCAGTCAGCTCTACTATTCACAATAAGCGTAAGCTGAAACACTCTCGACAACTGAAAATCCCAGATAATAGTGTACGCTCAGAGGCATGTTGCAGACATTCCCCAAACACCAAATCAACACTGTGGAGTCAATTAGTAATCTCTGTACAGCCAGTTCCCGCACTCTGAGTTTTAAGAGATTCCCGTCAGCTTTGCCTCATTACCTGAACAAGTGTTCATCCTGCACTGTACCTGAACTAATAAAACAGTAGGGGAGGCCCACACCCACCTACTTTTTGCCCTTTCCTGTCCCTGGTATTGCTCTTGACTCCATCACTGCCACCTCCTCCCATTTCCAAGTTCACAAGGGCAGCCACGAACACCAGGTACAGCACGGACAGCACAGACTAACAAAGCCTTGCTAGACACCCAGTATTTGCACTGTGCAACCAGGCTGTGGGAGTCCAGCGTTGAGTCTTCTGATCTGACTCTGCATGGGAGGAGGTGGCCCACAAAGCTTATCAGCTAAACTTCCACAACACCGAGCTGCAATTCTTCTGTTTCAGGAGCTGCAACTCAGCTAATTACCTCTGCCATAAATAACCCACAGCCTAAACAATCTACCTAGAGATCTGCCTGAATAGCGAATAGAGTTACACAAAACAAGCTAGAAGAAACAAAGCAGAATCACACGCAGTCTCAAAAAGTTGACAAAAATCCTTAGAAGAGAATGAGTGGTCATATATTAAGGAAGAAGAAAGACTCAGAACAAGCAGATCAGTCTGAAACACCATGAAAATTCATATGAAAGGGTACACAGGTTCTGAACTCTGGTAAGCATTACATTAATTAGTGATCCAAGAAGGCAAATACTACTGAGATCAGCAGGTTTTGGTTAGTAACATTAGGATAAGAACGTGAAGGAGCCAAGTAGGTGAGCAGCAATACTGCAAATGAAATTCAGGATTGACAAATACAGAATTAAGTTCAAAATTATTCAAAAAGTTTATCACATTAATTTTTCAGAGTAGCTTTCCCACTTTGACCATCATCACTAATATATTAAATAAAGGTCAGGAGCAGCACCCAATTCTCAACAGTTTTCAACGTAATAAGGAGTGAACTGTTTCCTTTTCGCTTAAATAGCCGTTCTACTCCAAAAATGGCTAGAAGTCATGTTGTCGGATTAGTAACTCCAAACCAGTTCAATTTATTTTCATCTACTACATCTGGCAAACTGAGACATGAAAGCAAAAGAGCATGAGTACAAAGATCAGCTACAGAAGCTGCAGCTAAGGCAAGCATCCCATTTCAAATACTCTTAGATTAACAGTACTGGGCCAAAGAAGTGACCTGACTCATATGCAGAAACAGCTATAGGGAGAGAACAAAAGAAAAGAAGTAACACGATTTTTAAAAGAATCATGAATTACCCAATCTAGATCTTTAAGAGCAAAACAACAACAAAAAACCCCACATAGCACCCTTTGCTCCTTCCATTTAAAGGAAAAGTTCTGTAAGGAATCTATAACTTGCCTTCTATTTTGGATGCAAAGTAGAATGATAATTATAAAAGTATTTCAAGTAGAAAGCTCTTCCACCATTATTTGGAAAAAACATGCAGGTTTCCTAGTCTAATCAAACACCCCCACCTTCAGCTCACTAAACTCTGACATTGCTCATTACAGCTAGCAGTCAACAAATCATCAGACTCTTATCACTCCTAAATGTTTCCTGAAAATAACAAAATGAGCTAATTTAGTTTTTGTTTTCATATGTAACAACTGCATGTAATCATTAATATTTCTATTTTCTTTCATTTATATACACTGCTGATGAAAATGTCCTTCCTCAAAATTCAGTTCTGCAATTCCATTTTATAATATCCATTTCCAAGTCCACAGGTAAAGACCTAGCGTTTACTTTCCCTTTTTAATCACAGCAAAGGCAAGCAGGTAAGAGGTCACTTATGTGAGTGACTCACCTGCCTCTGTCTTCTGAACCATGATGAAGATGCAGATACCTTGAGAAAAACGTAAGCATTTAAACTGCAAGATCATCCTCCAGAAGTCATCCTGTAACACCCTTCTTGACAAAGGACGACAAAGATTGAGTTGGCTTGGAGAGATTTTTATAAAACTCATTTTATACCTTGGTCATATAAGTGCAAGAGTATTTTCAAAGTTTATTTGATCTATCTTGCATATGAGCCATGAATTTCTTCCTCATTCAGGTAAGAAATTCTCAAATAGCAACCTATAATATGTCTTCAGACCATGCACCAGAAGAACCATAACTCAGAAAACACATCAGCATTGCAAAACACTAAGGGCATTCAGCCAGCCCAAAACTGCAAATCTGCATTTCTGGGTTTAAACTAGCACAAAGTTGCAAGATGCCATTCTGAAATTTCAAATAAAGGTGCACCACATTCCTTGAAGCATATGCAAAGCTTCTATCTCTGAGTGCAAATGGCAGTAAGGATAGATTAAACTAAGGACACAAAGCATGCACGCCATTAGTATTTCTGAAAAAAAGTTTCCCATTGCCACATTCACATCTGCAAAACTGAAACTTCAAAAACTACTTGAGAGAATGCAACCTGCCCCAAAGAGTCATTAAGGAGGAGAGATTAGACTGATGTCTGTCTAGGTTCAGTACTCATCCACTATGCCCAGCTGAGCACTTGAACACAGAACTGGCATGAGCTAACTTCTAACTTTCACCACAGGGAAGTCAGACATCCCCCTTCTTCAGTACACAGCAGTTCTGACAGTAAGGGGGAATCCAACCATAGAATTGGGATGCCTGAGAGGGACAGAACATCTACTGAATTTATTAAAAATAAAAAAAAAAAAATCAAGACACTGTTCCATTGAAAGAGACCTTAGGAGAACACTTAAATGCTGCATCTTCAAACACACTTTCATCATCCTTTTGACAGACATACAAGTGTTTCCAATTAGATTATTTCACAGCCAATTTACACAGATTCTCAATCATGACATTTAATGCAATAAACAGTAAAAAATCCATGTTAAAATAGGAGTTACAACTATGCAACAAAAACTTGGAAAATGACATGAACTTAGCTACAATGTTATAAACACCTCAAACAATAAACATACTAAGGACTTGGAAGCTCTTGAGAAGGAAACTACATGGCAAGCTGTCCAGTGTTCAATGGTCTGTTTGTTACAAGAACTGATTTTCCTTTTTGTTCTCAACTTGGATCTCAACCAGAACACACATGAAGACTGTAGTACCACCCCAGAGAATGCCAGTTTCTCATACAAATTTTCAGGAGGATGGAAAAAAAGCTTATTCGAGGCTGTTGGGTTTTCTTGGTTGGTTGGTTTTCCTCCAACATGTACTTTGAAGAGTTTCATCACATTGTTGGGCATCCATTTCTGTACCTCTCTTTTGCCTTTCATTATCCTTCCAGTCCAGGTCCCCAAGTATCTTTTCCCTATACTCTACCATGTCAGCAGCAAATCCATTAACGAGCCATCTTTTGCATTTCCTTATGTGTCAGTTTCTCTGTAGACACTGAAGCAGCATTTCTCAAGGGCATTCCAATCAAGAATTCAGGTACAAGGATTAGATTTACACCAGAAGAAGAATGAGAACTATTCAAAACTTTCTTCTTTGTAAATGTAACAGGCACTATGGAAAATACCAGATTGTTTTCTAGACACTTTGTTTCAGAATAGCATATCTGCTGATGGTCACAGTAAGAAGCTCCAAAACAGCAAAACCTGAGTGGCAGGATGATGTTCCACACTTCTAACAAAACTTTCAGAACCATCTTTTTATCCCAATACAGTACAACAGCAAAGGGCAGGAAGACTGATAATGGTTTCTGCTCTTACTCCCTTACCTAACTGCAAAGTTGTCTTTAAAAAACATAATCAAACTCAACTACTTCTTGCTGAGCATTCAGAGGATATGTAAGTAATGTATTAATGTCTTCAGCTGCATACAGTGAATATAGGAATATTTCTTTATTTTCCCAAATGGCCAATTTCTATTTCAGCCTGATTTCATTAGATAAAATTCTCTGAAAACACGTTTGAAGTCTAAAGGAAGTTTAGAAACATCTCAAAATAGGGAATGACAACATGGAATGACAAGAAGGAAAAAATACCAGAAAACATCAAAATGCTTTGGACTTGCATCATTCAGGGATGTGGCATTACTGAGCCAAAACAAGTCTGGAGCACTGCAGACTTACATCACACTGCATACATAAAAAACTCACATCGACAGATGCTGACAAAGAAACTTTCCAAAGCAGACCAGGACGCTGCTCATTCAGGGCCATAAAGCAGCTTTGCCAGTAGAAAACTTCCGCCAGCTCTCTGCCTCCACTGGAATGCTCTGTTGACTTATCTTTAGCAAAAGCTCATCTACTGTAAAACAAGCTTGGCTTTTGAATCACAAAGTAAAATTGAATTTGAAGTAAATATTTCACAAAAATAAGAACTCTGAAGCAGTCAAAATTACATTGCAACCAGTGCCAGTTACTGCACAAATCTATTCATTTTGCAGATAAACTTCCCCTTCCACCTCACCCAATCCTATTTCCTTCAACTCTGAAAAAGTCAAATTTGTAAAAGGCCTTCTCAGCTGCACTGCACATGATTTTAATCATGAAGTTAGACAAAAAGTGGAAACCACGTGGGAAGAAGCATCAAGTACTTCAGTTTCTTATCCAAGATCTGCTGTTCCCTGTCATCATATAAAAAGTATTAAGCAGAACAGACAGCTCCACATACTTGTGTATAATGCTAGAAAAATTATTTCAGTAGCTCAAGAGGCAGATTCAGAATTTTGAGGCCTTACACTAGAAGAAAATTTTATCTCGCCTGGAGGCTTTTGCACACTACTTTTTTTTTAACATAAATGTCAATCCCAAATAACTGTGGAATTAACTAAGAAAATGTAAGCCAAATAAATAGGATATCATGTACACTTTTTTTGCAAGTGCAATACAAAAATTTTTCAGAAAAAAAAATTTAAAGTGTTGACATTTTCAGCAATGTGTTTTTCAAACAAAGCATCAAATTACTTCATAGAAAGTTTACAGTTCACAATGCACCCTGGTAGATTTTTTTAAACATATTGAACAGCATCTTCATAAACACATGCAGAGATAAGCATGCCATTCCAGCCCCAGCAGCTGCTCTGATTCATGTTTACAAAATGCTTAAAATTCTTGGAATATACATACACTGCAAAAAGAAGATGCAGTGATGCCACAAATCTCAAAGTAAGCCAGTACTAGCCTGTGATCTATGCTGTTACTAAACATGAAGAGGCAGCAGCCCATGCTTAGTGGGGGGCTAGCATCTAGAAAACAGAGCATAAGTATGTACTCTGTTGCAAGTGCACAATAAAACTCTTCACCTCTATCTTCCACATCATCACTAACCATGCTAGTGACCATGCACTAACACAAGCACACAGCAATGTTTCAGACACACCTTTCTACCACTGTGCTGATTGATATACCTCAAAATAAGTACTGCACCATTAATAAGCTCCAAAATATATTCAATGGCTTAATCTGGCAAAAGAGTAATTGTGGTATAAATCTTTGTCCTGAGTTACAACACTTAAATAGCAAATAAGTTACTATAAAATGATAAATCATTAGGGACTTCATTATGGGCTGTTACCATATAGATTTCCCTGCAGTGATCTATGTGAAATGAGACAGAACATTTGTATTACCTCCTAGTGAAAAAGTTACACTTTACAAGCCACTAACTTCACATTCTCCAAGAAATCACGGAATTTTCAGAGTTGGAAGGGACCTCTAGAGATCATCTAGTCCAACTCCCCTGCTAAAGCAGGATTGCCTAGAGCACATTACTCAGGACTGCATCCAGGCGGGTCTTGAAAATCTCCAGAGAAGGGGACTCCACAACCTCCCTGGGCAGCCTGTGCCAGTGCTCTGTCACCCTAATCGTAAATAAGTTTTTCCTTGTATTTGAACGGAATTTCCTATGTTCCAACTTGTGCCCGTATGTAGCTGTATTTGGTAAGCATGTACACGCTTGAGGATGTCTCTCTTTAGGATGTAACAAAATGCCAAATAAAGGTTACAGCTGATGACTAAGGAATGTATTAGTTCAAAACATCTAATGAAATTCATAACCATATCCCGATGACTGAGGGTTGGGTTTTTTTAATTATTATTTTTTGATTGAAAGGCAACTAACAAAAATAAAGGCCAAAAGGCAGAGGTTAATTAACACTAGCCAAGCACAACAGCATCAGAAAGCCATCGGTTCCTTTTTCCACCCAAAACAAGAAAAGACAAAGGGACACCCTCCCATGGCATTAAAAGCAGCTTGTGTAACTCCTGCTCTTCACCAACACGGATATCTTGAGCTCATGTCATTGATTTTCAACTCCTGTCAGCAATGCATTTTTCTGATTGACCTTCATACAGCGAATTTTCAATCTGCTTGTTGTTAACTTACTGAGCTCCTCCCTCAGCCCCCAGTGAACACCCATCAAATGCCACAGAAGGGTCGTAAAATTACACACAATCAACTCAAGCTCCAGCAGATCTCAAACTCTGATGACCAATTTCGTATCAACATACAAGCTTGTCCAGTCAGTACCTGACTTTGTATCCCTTCCACTGTCTCTTGTAAAAAGACAGACAGTGACATTACTTCCAGGCAACAGCATGACTGTTTTAGTTAACTTGGTGCTTTGGGTCACAAGTTAACTTGATAGTCGAGTCCTGCAGTGCACATCATTGCACAGCGGGGGCCTTTTCTTTGTAGGCTGCACTTACTGAAGCCAGTAAAATTCACTGTCTCCAGCCAACAGTTTCACACTTCCTTAAAGAGCCTTTTCCACCCTGCCCGCATCCTCACAAAATACAAGCAATGGAGCAATCGGAGAAGTTATTCAGTTAAGCAACAGCATCTGCACATCATTGCTGCAGCAGCTGGCATTTCGCTACAGTAGGCAGTAACTGTTTCCATTAATAGATTCAAACCATGCTCAGGGCGGGCCAAATAAGCAACGACACTGTACTACTTTCCCACCATTAAGGACAGTCTGTCCATGCAAGAGACACCGGCAACACAGCCAGAGGCACCTACCGCTACAGCTACTCAATCTGCACCCAACTATAAAAGAATGAAGCAGTTCGAATCTGATAATGTCTCAAACACAACAGCAAGAAGTACATTCGTCAATTTAAAGATTTAGCTCTAATCTTATTACCAGAAGTACCAACATGTTGACTCCCTGAACAACAGATGCCTGCCTGGGCATGCTGCACAGCACATGAGACCAAGAAGTGATTCGCTTTGTTCCCAAAACTTTGTACCAAGATTTGGACCTCGGCTCTGTGCGGTACGCAGACCTGCATGGAAGGGCAGCTGGTGTGCACTGCTTCTCTCTGAGCTCACATTCTGCAAAACAGGGACTTCTTAAGCACTTCCTGAAGTATTTTGAATCTAGCCCACACCTGGGTCACTACAATAGGTTTACAAGTATCATTTTACTTTAAATTTTTAAAATATTAAATTACAGTGAATCTAATTGAAAGTCTGAAATTGTACCATACGCGCATTTAATAAACCTACTATATGCGCAACAGAGCAAAGATAATCTTGTTTTCAAAAGAAGAAAGCTGTCTCTACTGTTTCTACTAAGGGGGCAAAGGAGGTGAAAATAAAGCTTTTCCGTTAGTCCTGAGCTCCCCAAAGAAACAGGCCAAAAAAAAAAAATCCATTTTAGAAGAGCTGCACATTTTTAAAACTCCTAGTTCTTTTCAACAAACACCACATTCAAGGTGTATTGACCAGTAATCCAGATCTCAAAACACACCTCTGGCTGCAGTAATAAGCAAGTGCACACATACCTGCCCCTTCTAAACACAGAAGCTAGGCATGTCTGAAGGCCTACAAATCTTTTTAACAAATCTTTTCATGTTCCATAATAAGGCATTTCTAATGTCATAAAACAGGAAAACCAGGCAGGTTCAAAGCTGAACCTCGTTCTACTGTGCTCTACTCAAGAAATATTTGAACGTAATACATGGTAGTCCAAAATCAGAGGATGGCTACAAAGCAATGATTGCCTAAACACGGTCATACCAAGCACAGTCTTCTTTCTTCTCTTCAAACACTTTATCTATTTTTGTTCTGAAGTACTGCCAGCTAAGTACTACTAGCTGCTTACCCACAATCCCAACAGCCTCCAACGGTAGTTTCCTCTAGCAATGCCATCTAAAGACCAAAGCACAAGGTCCTAGCAGCTGTCTGGATCTTATAAACACTGTAAAATAATGGATGTTGCATTTACTCACAGTTCAGGCCACCTTAGGAAGAACCAAGAGCCATGCCATGCAGCGTTTTGGATTACAAGTTTATATCTCATTCTGTTTCGAATTACATGGAATTTAAGAATAGTGTTTTCAAGGAACTGCATCTAGTGTCCCATCTGAGGCATGAATGAATGAAAGCAATGCAAAAATAGCTCGCAAAATGCCATTTTCCAAACACACGTTTCATAATTCAAATACACCGCTTCTGCAAAGGTTCAAAGCTAACAGTTCACATCCTGAACATTGATGTCTAACAGGAAAGTTAACAGAGAGGTCAAAGTCAGATTACTTTTACAATTTCCTGCAGACAAAGATAAAAGTTGCTGCCTGCTATTATTTTATGATCTACCTGCGGCAGGAGATAATTTGAAGTACACGTATCAAAGACATGATCTCGCTGATCATTTCTTCATATATGGCAATAATTAGCAGCTGTCCTTTTTCAGCTTCCACAAATTTCAGTGTGAAAAAGCGACCATTAACAGAAACGCATAACCTCTCCCTACAACAGCACTCTTCTCTCATCTTTGATGCTATTCAAAGCATCATATAAAAAAAATATAAAGTGCCACAACCACCACATGAAGGACTATGTACTAAAGACGATCCAAAAATCATTTTTTCACCAAGGCTGGGGGAGCAACAGCTGTTTTCTGCAAAGAGGAATTTCAGGACAAGCTGCTGAGGGATGAAATCTCAGATATTCATCTTTGAAAGTATTATGTATAACAAAAAACAGATAACACACACACACACACATCTGTTCCTAGCTATTTATTTTATTAAAGAGCTTAAACCTACTCAAAAAAAGCCCCCATATATTCTGGAATCTTTAGTACTTTAGAGCTCTAAGAAGAGTAACTAGAATTGGGCCTTGGTACTACTTGCCTGTTATCAAAATGAGGATGGAAGAAGACAGAGAAAGCAAGTCATAAAATGTTTTTTTTAAAAAAAGAGTTAAGCCAGGCAAGAGAGATGCTTTCAGAGAAGAGTGGTAATTTTAAGTTCAGCTCTACACTCTGATGATTTCTTTCTTATTTTCTGCCCTGAGATTTTTAATAAGGCTAAGTTTGCACAAGGCTACTGTGCTCTAATGGAATAAATTGCCCAACTGACGAATTTTTGTTTCAGTCAAAACTACAGTTGAAATAGTATTTCAGTTCTACTGTCTCCATAGTTCCTTGTTTATTTCTGTCAAGACAAATATTTTGCTTACTAAAGGAAAAAGCATGTAATGAAGAACTGTTGTCAGGGAACTAAAATAAAGCTTTTCAGATCCTATGCGTTAAAAAGTGTAGCTGAAAGGAAAGGCTGGAGCAAAGCATGTTTTAACAATCAAAAGCAGAGGAGGAACCCAGCAAAACCTAATTTGTCCTACTAAAAAATAACATTCCTAATGTAAAGTCAAACCTTTCATAGACAGAGAGGGGTGTGAAATTTCCATTGTAAAAAATTACTCAAATATTTTGAAGGATTGTCATACTCTAATTATCTCATAGTTACATTTTAATACTGTACCTTATCATCAACAACCAAATACAAACATTTACAGCAAGACAGCAGGATGTATACAACTGGCTTTGAAACATAATACCCATTTCTAAGAGACTGTAAGTTAGAACAATTATTTTCAGGAAGAATGTACTTTGAGAAAGGAAATTCAGATTCCCAGGTGAAGACAGAAAAAAAATCAGAGGGTTCCCAGAAAGACAAGATGTTCTTCTGGGGAAGAAAGGGAAATCTGTATTGGTTTTGCAGAGGAAATGGATGAAAGACAGGAGAGGTAACTAAAACACCACACAAGCACACTTAAGCAGATATAAAGAAAACTACTGCTACTAGTTATAGTAAAACAAGGGTTAAAAGTATGAAGTCCAACAACCAACTTACAAAAACTTTGCCAGGACCGGAGATTATACCTGACACCGGCTAATGAAAACCATTCCTTTCTGAACTCTGCCTCCTATTACTTCAGTCGATAAAGATTTTCCTGTGCCTTTCAGACTCAGACTGCTCAGTTTTACTATGTTCTGGTTTTCCTCCTTCATTAGTTTAGAATGCTAGAAGTCGCGTGTCTGTGGGGAACAGCAGGCCTGATGCTTATAAAAAGAATACTCGTATTTAAAAACAATTACTATTTTGTAGCTGTGTTTGTTAAGGTATGGATGCTGTGTGGTCTAGCAGTTAGAAGATGCAGTCAGAACCCTGTTCTAATTTATGGTTGTAATGTACTGCTTTACCTCTAATACAATAGTGAAAGTTGGACAAATGACAGCACTGTCTGGGATTTTAGGCTTTTTTCACCACTTGTAAAACTGGCATTACTTGCCCATCTAAAATCCTTCAGAGACTGATTAACAGCATGGATCTGAACTTAGATTTAATTCAAGAACTCCTTACAGAATAGGCAAATCTAGTAAAATTTTATTTTCCTAACCTTGGATATTCTTCTAAGAGCAAATTTTATGGTGTTATAATTATTAAAGAGCTACCTAATTTTACTTTAGAAAATTATGTCCATACCTTTAAAATTACAACTGAGAGAACAAAGCAAATAAAGAGCATGGTCCCGAATTCTACTCCCCACACCCTATAGTCTCTTGGCTTCAGCTGAACTAAGAAAAGCAACCCTGGAAACCAAATTTGCTTTAGAAGGCTACTTATTCTCATTCCAAAGTGCAGTACAAACTTGTACTTCCATTCAGCCGGAAAAGGGAAATTTCCATATAAAAAGATAAAATGTGAAAAGGGAAAGGTAAGAAAAAATAGAATATTAAAATAATGCATATAGTAGAGAAAGACCAATTAATCACCCTAACAAGTGAAATCATTTTTGTAATGACATGGTTGCTCTGAAAGAAAAATCCAGTTGAGCTATATAAAAACAAGCTACACAAAGAAAACCAAAAAATCCATTTGACATCTCTAACCCTGTCAAGGCATCAATCCAAGTACAAGCAGCAACTACTCAGCAATTCAGAGCCAGTTTATACTGCCGTTTTACGGTGGGTACACAGAGAACAACAGAATTAACTTTTCATCATGAGAAATAAAGTATTTATCTTGAGCAAAAAATAGAAATCAACAGTTTAGCACTGAAGAAAACGCAAGGATCTTCACAAGGCACTAGGAAGTCCCTTAGGCAGCTCGACAGGTTACACGCAACATCTGTCATTAAGAAGGTACCCAAACTGTACGTTTGCACGAGTGTGAGTTACTTCTGATCAGTATTTCTGACTGTTATTTCCAATAACACATCAGGCAGTCATTTCAAACACACAAGTTACACATGTAACAGCCGGTCAAATTCCAGCCTCACATTGGGCTGCAAGCAGGACAGCTATCACCTGCCAACACAGCTGTCAACAGCGAGGTTGCACACAAGCATCACAGCTCACCCTTAAGGCTCTTGGCACAGAACCAGAAGCCAATTCCAACCAAGTAAGAGAATTTATATATATTACAGGTATTAAAGCCAGATAAACACAAGCTCTCAAACGACAGAGAGTCACTGCAGAGTCTCACTGAATACCTGGAGGCCAACGTGCACAAGCAAAATTCACAGATTATAGGCTCTTTATTAAACCACCTGGCCCTTAGGCTCTTTTGTCTATTGAAATAATGATTTTTAAATCTTAATTCTGTTCTTGCTTTGTAAACTCTATTTGTATTTCGTGTTTTATACCTGTCAAATCCACTCACTTTAAACAGTTAATGTTATTTTTATTATAGCAGTGTTGTGATGGAGACCATATGTACGCTTCAATAAACAGGAGGAAAAAAAAACCCCATACTTTTAAAAATAGAATAGTCTCAAGCAAAACAAGATTTCCATTTTACAGATGGGACACTAAGACCCAGAGAGGCAGCACGACTTGTGGATCACACAAAGATCTGTGAAAGGGGCAGGAAACAAGCACAGACCTTTCAAAACCCAGGCCAGCACAATAGTTCTGAAGACAACGCAAGTTGGATTTAAGTTAAACTGGTGCGATTACAGTATATTCCAGTACGTGGACTGATGTAAGAAGCACCTTCACATCTTGGCCATGTAAAAATAGAAAAGGTCTCAACCTTTTCTGCTGGAAAACTACAAAAAGCACGACACACCACCTTTGAAAAAAAATCATATTCTCACACTACAGTTTCTTCATAACTACTATGAACTTGATCAAAAATATTCTTAATAAAACCTTGAGTAATAGGAACGTGTTCAGATTAAAATCTCTGTAACCATGCAAATGATTTTACGCTCCTTGGCATTAAGTACATTTAACAGATCAACTTAAGTTGAGCAGTCAACAGGTAACTGAACAGATAAGCACACAACCTAACTATTCCCCTTGCACCTCCCTGTCTTTCCCCACACTCCCTCAAAGGAAAGAAATCTTTTCCTGTTCTGATCTATTTTTACAGTCTAGTGCATTGGTATTTTGGATGATTTCCAAGGGTATTCTTTACTGGGGCATCACAACTAAATGCCAGATTTCAAAATTATTTTAGCATATTCTCATAGGCTACTTCACAGAACAACACTGAATTAATAAAGGATCTAGCAATTACAGCCTTTTCAAATGCAAATACGTTAAAACCAAGTAAACAAACTTAAAAAAAAATAAATACTAGCATAAAATCCAGATTCTGTTTCTTGTTCCCCCACAGGTTACACCAAGTTATTAGCAGCTTGCACTCAAGGGAAGTTTCTGAGAGCAGCACACAGAGTCAGTTGAAGTCCTTACCTAAACAACAGCTTATTTTTTGAGCAGTTGATCGAGAATCAGCTTTTAAACCTGGGAGGCCAATAGGGATCTCCTATCCCCGCATCCCAATTTGGGTACCTCCGACTCCCCTTCAGGGACCTAAGGAGAGGAAGGTCTGCTCCTCCCTTCCCAGGGATGCAAGCCCACGGCAGCGATCCCCCGCCGGCGCCCCCNTTTTTTTTACCTTTCTCCCTGCTTGGTGTTGGAAGGCGGAGGGTGAAGCACAGTCTGGTTCCCTTCCATCTCCACGATGCACTTGGTATTCAGGTCCAGCTCTGCAGGGCGACACGGCGAAGGGGGGTGTGTGGGGGGGCTATAACCAGGGCGAGAGCACCCACACCCCCACACCCCCCCTTCTCCTCACACGCCGGGGCAGCTCGCCCCCCCCTCCGGCTCCCCCTCGGCGGGGCCAGGCGGGGGTGAAGGGGGGTTTATCCTCCCGCCAGCCCAGGGGAGACGCCGGGGTGGCGGGGGGACGCCGCGCCCGCCTCAGGCGCGCCCCGGTGCCGCCCCTTCCCCACACACACACACACACTCTCCACCCCGCGGCCTCCGAGACCCCCCACCACCGCCCCCTCTTCCCCGGCGCCGCCCGCCGGTTACCTCTCCTGTTCATCGGCCGGACCCTGACGGCAACTTTCACCTTGGTGTCCGACATCTTCCCCC